>OY992523.1:7191839-7456486 GCA_963921215.1 Scoparia ambigualis | reverse complement strand
TAGTAGTATTATTTCCCCCGCTACGCGATGCGGTTATAGTAAATAAAAATCGGACGTTTTAACGCTACAGCCGATGCCTTGACCGTTCCAAAGTCATTGCCAAGAGCGTGCGCTACAGCGCGACCTCGGCTCTGCTGGTGCCGCGCCAACACCAATGAGTTATTACAACTAGAGACGCACCGTGAAGCAAGTTTTTGCGCACTGATTTGCAACTTGTGAGCAGCTATGCGATTCTCTAAGCGACACATAGACGCTGCGCGCATGGCTGTGATCTGCTGTCTCTTTCCAATTCTATGAATATGAAAGAGACAGAGTCATTTCTCAGCGCTGCGGCAGCCGCAGCTATTAAGGCTTTAGCTTAGAGAATCGCACGGCTGTGCTACTTATGGCGGCTTCGATCACATAAAAACTAGATAAAAACTAGCACAAAAAGAGTACTTACTTAGTGATATAGCATAAAATAATCAACCAGCCTCAGGAAAGCTCGAATGGGATTCGAACCGATGACCTTTCGATTGCCGGTCCACTGCTCTAATGCCGGTTTCACACTAGGGCAGAACAGTGAGGCAGGACAGTGGGCAGCACAGTACTGCCACTGTTTGAACGCACAGAAAAGTAGTCTTGACAGTAACCAAGGCAGTATAGTACTGTTCTGTGCGTTCAAACAGTAGCAGTACTGTGCTGCCCACTGTTGTGCCTCACTGTTCTGCCCTCGTGTGAAACCGGCATAACCGCTAAGCTACCGAGACCCCAGAAGACTCGTTGAATTTTTTCTAGTAGTTTGTGATTTACGCTGCAAGCCAGCGGTTTCGGCCATTCGAGCTTTCCTGAGACTGGTTGAGTGATTTTCTTCTAGTAAACATTTTATCCTTTATCTATAAAGGTTGCTTTGCTTCACACATATCATTGAAGCCACAGTTCCGGCACAGTACCGGCACAGTGTTTTTCATACATTTTCTATGAACGCATCCCCACCTGTCAGTGATAATGCTCTCAGTGTCAGTGCCGCCACCGGCAAATCACGGACGTATTCTTTTTGACAAAATTCATAGAGAATGTATGAAAGAATATTTTTCACTGTGCCGGTACTGTGTCGGAACTGTGACTTCACTGATATGTGTGAATCAACCTTTAAAGCATTGTAAATAAAAAAAAACAATAATAAAAGATACCTAGTGAGAACTTTTGGTACAATGGCGGACTCCGTCGCTTTACCAGTCTAAAGGTCAAAATCCCTTGCACACCGCGTCGTCTATTTGGTACGGGCACGTACCCGGACGGTCGGTGCGCTTCATACGAAAATCGCTGCAAAGTGGTAAAGCGACGGTGACCCCGACCGTACCTACGCATTAGCTCGCACAATACCACATGATGAAGAGCCCCTTCACAAACTAGTGGCACCTATTCCGCTACGATTGGTATTGGATTGTGTATCTAGGTTTAATACCTAAGAGTGGCGGCTCATAGAAAGAATATCGACCCATCTCTTTCCTTGGGTGTCGTTAAAGGCGGCAACAGCATATAGCGGCGATAGCTCACCATATATCACGAAAAGAACACGTGCAATTGTAACGTGGACGTGGAAAGTCTTAACCCCTCAGTCTTGGATTTTTTTGACACTTTTTTTGGCGCAGCTGTCAACGTCAAATTTGACAGAATCGAGCATAGACTATGCGATATTTTGTGATAATAATAAGATGAACCACAGAACCGAAATAACCAAACTTGTTCATACTAAAGTAGTCTGTAAGTCTATGAAAACACGGTACAAAGTCAAGTGTTTTTGTAGGTGCGGTCTCATGCGACCGCTTGGGGCCTGAGGGAGATTGGAAATGGCTGAGGCGTTTGCAGACCACGGGGCCGCAACTGAGTGCGCAAAAACTTGCTGGCCGGTGTCGTCTCTAGTCATAATACCTCAATGGCCAACACAACGCCGCGCTTGGCTCGCGCGGAACCATTTCAACGAGGACCAGGTAAAAGAGCCGAATGGACTATCACTCACTTTTTTACATTACTTACCTACCTACGGATGACATAAAAATGTTACGGTCTGTATGTATTCAGGTGTTAAGTACAGTCAGCATCAAAAGTAACTGAACAAAAACAAGGTGGCAAAAGTAATAGTCACGTGTAAGTCTTTACATACCTACTCATCATTTAACATTTCAGAATTATATGACATTTTTGTGTTCATCATAAAAGGTTAAGGCAATAATGCAAAAGTATATTGTCATGTACTTTTTACTGAACAATTTGACTTTTGTCAGACAATTCTGATCATTTCAATGGTAACAATCATTTTAAAATTTCATATGCTAAGCTACTTTTGATGCTGACTGTGCATACATAGAATCACGACTATTATCACAGAATCACTAATAGTACTAACGTACAGAAGGTTCACTCTCTAACAACTTTCACGCGAAATTGAAACTTATCGTGTGTCCCGAGCGTTCATATTCAGTTAGCAACGCTGACTCGATACCGATTTGGCGTCAGGAGCGCGCGCTAGCGTAGTTTCCACTCATGGATATATTGAAGTACGATTACGACGCGCGACGTATGGAGCGTGCGAGCCGAGCGGCAGCCTTTAGTGCAACACACCTGCCTGGGAGACGCACCGGCCGAACATACCTAAACTGCGGAGTGACACCCCCGTGCTATTATCCCCGAAGGGTTAGTCAAAGACTAGGCAATGAGGCCGCAGAAGCAGTCTACTGCCTCAGTCTAAGTTTCAACAAAAAAATACTGCACAAGTGCTCATAATTAGCGCATCGCCGGTCTATACTGTTGGATGTATTAGTCTTTGGTCAATTAGCTGCCTTTTACGACACCTAATTGAAAAGAGGGTTTGGTAGTATTTTTTTAATGAGCCCTTAACCAAGCAGCACCGCTGTAGATGCAAGCTGATTAGAATAGCAAATAGGTACTCTTTCATAACAATAGACAAACAGTATTTTATTAATCCATGTGTAATAGGCAGAACTAATAGGCTTAGAGTGCTGTGTAAAGGTGTTCATGCCATAATCTGATCAAACCAATGCGTTATCAGGTTAGCGCAAACAATTGCGGAATAGCATTGGTAATAGCTTCCGCAAAGTCCGTTTAACATAGTTGTTTAAACAAAAGATATATTGATCATGAAAATAGTACTTGAAAAAGTTGATTGCCTCTGGAGAGACTTGAACCTACAACCTATTCTTTTAGAGTGCTAACACTCTAATAAATCTATGTAAATAGATATCAAATTCTAAAATGTATGTTCGTGCATCACTCTCGAAACGCTGACCGATTTGACTGATTTCTTATTGAAGGACTTGCATGAAATAATTATTTTTGATAATTCTACAAGGAGTACAGTGTGTTCATGGGGGTTCAGGAGTAAGATTGCCTAAGGTAATCATATTCATTTGACAGTTCATATCGTATTCTATCGTCTGCAATTTGTAATTGGGATGACATTAATATACAATATGAACTGTCAAATGAATACGATTGACTGCACGCAATCACCTAGCTGATAATTGAAAAATGAATTAATTAACTTTTGAGGGACGGGTAGGTATTTTTTTAAATGTAAATATGGCATGTATTAATGCTATGCCTTCAGGGCTTAAAAGGGACAGAGGAAAGAAGAGGACAGCCAATGACATTGAAGCAATAATTTTGTTACATATGACCAGTGGTCGGAGTAGGTATATTGATTTTAGATACTTGCGTCATGATATCATAACATGGACATGCATTTCTTCCGGAATGTACCGGAGTTTCCAAAAATTTGGTAAATAGAGTAATAAAATAAAAAACCATATGTAAGCAAACAAAATTGTTTATTGTTAATACAAATAATCATTATTACAGTTTTATTAAAAATAATTATTTTTAATCCTCATCGGTTACAAGTTCTACATTTTGATTTTTTACTTAGGCCTTACACTTTTATTTAGGCCAAAGAGCCGGCTCAACATTAGCCAACAGGTCGAAACAATAAAGCTTTGGTCACCTATCCGTTGACCGGCCTGTGTGAGAGTGACTTAACCTCTACAATCAACGACCAAATGTGCGGCCAAGTGAGTCAATGAGTTCCAAAGGGGAAATAAGCCCAACAAATCTATAAACTACATTTCCTAAACTAGTTAATCGTTACTTACCCTAAATAATTATTAAAAAGCGACAATTATTAATAATTGTACCATCGTGATGGTTGGTTAGCGTTAGACGGGGGTTTTATAAAGGGGGGACAAAATTTCGTCCATTTTAGCGTAGGACGCACCGTTTCCAAGATATTTAAAGATTAACAAAAAAAAATCACTAATAATAATTTAAGACGTGATTTCTTTTCTTTTGCGAGATTGAGACAATGGATACGGCCAACATTAGAGATGGAGACCAGCGCCACTAGCAGCATAGCGTTGAGAGTATTGATACATTTTTAACTAGTTTCATGTAATAATTTCGATGTTTCGGTATTTTTATCATAATAATCCGGAAACTCGGAGGAGTATCCATATTAACATATACGTTTGATGTCAGTGACCTTAATTCAATATACCTACTCCGACCACTGCATATGACACATATGGTCAAAAATAGATAAGTGTATGGGTTAAGATTTTAAGGAAGGGCAGACATTCTTTCAGAAATATCTTCCTCATTTCAGAAGATTCACAACCAAGTAAGTGATTTGAATATAAAGTGCTTCTTTCAGAAGCAATTTGATCAATCAGGTTCTTTTTATGCCATAGTGAAGGGCTGATGATGATGAAAAAGTTCTGGTGTCTAAAAAGGTCTAAAGCTTACATTGCTCATGTAAGGAGTCCAGTCGTGGTTGCTGCTCTCCCATTCCGGCGGAGGTTTCCTTTCACGCAACTTATTTATTATTGTCGCGTCAGAATCGGCGTCCACAATAGTACGATCAAAGTCAAACACGGCGAGCGAAGCCATGGCGGATTTGAAACGCGCGCGCACTCTCCAAACTTTAACGGGACACTGCGGGCGGGGCAGTGACTCGGTGAGTGAGGCTGCAGGCTGCGGGTATCGGAATAGTTCTAAACTACGGGGCGCTAGACAATGTTGACGTTTATCTAAAATTGGGTATGACGTGAGGAGGACGAGTGGAAGCGGCACAGACTACTGACGTTATGTGATGTAGGTTTTTCTCGCATGATGGAATTTTTTTGCATTTTACTTGCAGTATTTTTTTACGTGACTGTCTCTTGCCATGCCAATTGTCATTTGTCATGTCAATTTTTGACAGAACACAGCTGATTGATAATGACATTTTGTTTTCTACAACCTTGTTGGAAAGGAAAGGCTATGGGATCTAGCCCATACAGTCAAGTCTTTAGTTTATCAAAAAACGCGTAGATATTGAATTGAAAATGATGTTTCCATCACAGACGTATAAACGATATAGGTAGGTACGTCTGTGGTTTCAATGAAGTTACAGTAATGCTGTGGAATTTATAATTCATCATTTCGAAACACCTAGGTAGGTACCTATATAGTTTTAAACTATTGTGTCCTTTAACCACTCAAACGTCCACGGTGACTTTAGTCACCCGGCAAAAATAAGTGCGAAACGTCCACGGTGACTTTAGTCACCCGACGAAAAAAGTGCGAAACGTCCATGGTAAGTTTAGTCACCAGTTTAATAGGTCAAAGCACGTAGTACGTAGGTCCGTGAAAAAATTTGAGGTGGTTCTGTGGTTACTAATTCATCATACAAGTAAAAGAAATCTATATATTGCCACAGAAAATTTCACAGAAAAAAATAATGAAATTGACGAAATTGACAGTTCGCCAAAACGGAATTTTGCAGCGTAAGCGTCTTTAAAAATGTCGAAATACTCTTCTACTTACCATATTTCCTAAATAAGTGCACATCAAAACAATCGCAAACTAATTATCGTTAAAGATTGGATAAGTTTGTTTACATTCGTAGACAGTGACATTGCAACTAATTTTTTTTTCTGACCAAGCGCCATAAACACGGCAACGTTCTTTGATAAGGTTGTTGCGCACTGCACCTAGTTCGTAGTTCCGCAAGAAAATTTGAGGTGGCTGTATGGATATCAATGGACGATTTTCCGAGATCAAAAAAAAAAAAGAAATTGGTTCGTAAATGAGTTCATAGATGGCGCTTAGCATAGATTAGTATGGCGCTTAGTAAAAGGCGGGTTCATGAAGAGCACGTGTATGGCTGCGTAATATTTATTCTATTACAAAATAGAAATAGGTTCTGGATGTCCTGAATATAAATAGGTAAGTAAATACTATTTTTTTATTCTTTTGGTAGACAAGTAAAAGTGTAGAATTTATTACAGCCCATAAGTAGCCCAGCTTTCATAAAATGACATCTATCGAGTGTTTTTGAACTAATTTTTACTTTTTAATTTGGGCTGTCAGAAAATCGCCCATTGATCCGTAGAGCAATTGAAACTATGGCATAGTGTACGAGAACCTTTATTAAAAAAATAAAATTGTTGACAATTTTGACGGTTTGCCATTTTTTTTGCATAGGATTTTTTTGGTGCTAAAAATGTTGTTATTACTCTTCGTAATCATCCTTCTTCTTAATAATGTGCACATCAAAACAATCGTTATGGTTTTAGCTATCGAACATGGTATGATTCTTTATAGTTTCAAACAGTGACTTCCAAGTAATAATAATTTCTACATGTCGATATATTTTTACGTATTTTTTTTTTTTGTCTTGGAATGTTTATTTTTGTAATTTTTGTAATAGATTTTTGTAATTAACTGTTAATTTATTAAAATACTGCGTTTTCTAAGCATTCCGTACGTATATAAAGTTTTGATATAGCCTGAGTAGTTGTTTAGTTCTAATTTTTTTTGTCAGCTCAGTCAGGGTTCGTATTCTTCTGTACACTCTTCTAGCAGCTCTGAAAACAGCTGGACGCTGGGCGCCATGTTGTATATAGGGGCTCGGACGCCTCTGTGTTTACTCACTACAATAATGTGTGGTACTAAGTTTTGTTATACAACATAACTATTTTGCTAAAGGATTTAGTTATCCTTCATTTCCTCAAAAAATCGACTATACTCACAGAAATAGACTTAATAATTACTTAGGTACGACCCATCCCTAACTACTTACGATAGAATGACACATGACTGACAGACAGATGAGATGATGACAATGACATGTCATGACATGTAATCTGACATTTGACATAACCTGATGTGATTCTTTCGAAAAAACCATAAAAATATAATTTATTTGTGACTAAAATGGCATCTTTGAAGGTGTATTCAGTTGGAAGACTTGCAAAATATGTGACCGAATCATCTATGCGCACATTGCGGGGGAACTTTTACGGGTAAGCATTGCGCAACTGTCTCTCATTTATAACCTAAAAATTCAAATTTTAATAAAAATTTAAAAGAAAAAACACAAATTTTGCTAAATCTAATAAACATTTTATCTTATAAACTTTATACATACTGTAATCGTCTAAATACGTCGTAAATATTAATTATAATCAATGTTTGTAAAGTACCTAGTATCCATAATGAGTTACACATTCTTTTCTAGACAATATTACACATTAAAGTGATAATTTCGTCATTAATTAGACTCGCAGTTATATTTACTCTATTACCTGTTAATTTAAACTACTAGGTATCTGATTAGCAAGACTGAAATATTGTTACTTACACCTTGTTCAAACTTTTAAATTAATCCAAAGAATTTGATTATAATAGTATTATAGTAAAAAGGTTGTGATATAAAGATACATTTATGGTGCTTGTTCCTGGTCCATTTATTATTTTAAACAATTTATTATTAGTTTATAAACATGAGTTTTTGTGAAGATGATGCAATAATTATACTAAAACTTATTTACTAAGATTTAGTAGGATATACACATATTTGTACTGTATACTAAAATTGTGATTTTAAAATGTATGTGAAGACGATGACACTGATGATAAATAATTTATTTATTTTATAATTACTTTATTATTACCTACTTATCTACATTAACATGCACATTATTTGATTTAATCTCGAAATAGACTAGACTAGACTAGTGCCATATTTTTCAAAATGTAAGTTTTTAAGCTAAGTCTTTTATTTACTTACTTTTATTTCAAAATGTGAAATTAAAGTTAAAAGTGGTTAAAACCCTTCGTAACTTGTCTCATTTATGTTATTAAAAGTATATTGAGACAGTATCAGGATTAAAACGGGTTTGAATTTAAATCATATTTTTTAATAAGTAACTACACTGATTAAGTTTTTCTGCCAAAAGCAATACAGATGGAAAAGTGTCAATATCTCCTATCTTCTTTATCATAAGTACAAAGGTCACTTTTGCATTTTTTAGTACAACCTGTAAACTATTTACTAAGGATGGGCTAAATGTGGTTTAAACCGAATACGAACTTCAGCCGAACATTTGGTAAAAAATAAAAATTATGCCGAAGTTCGGTTCTTTTCACACACTTTCTCTATTACAACTACAACACATTCTAACTACTTTACGCGCTACCTTCAATTCTTGGTATTGCATCCCGCCCGCAATGCAACCCGCGACAAATTCCCTCGTCTCCCGTCCTGTCCCGGCGGTCATTAGCAAATATGTTATCCACGCGACAATTGCGTTATTGTTTACATTATTATCTACGTGATTTTAAGTGAATTAACGAGGTAAAGTAGTAGATATATTTTCTTGTTGCAAATACAATGAGTGTTAAAAAAGATCACATGTTATTTCAATATTTTCTTGTACTTACCGAAAGTTCGGCATTTGAACCGAATGTCGGCCGTATGCCGAAGTTCGGTTCAAGCTGCCGAAATTCAGTTAAACCGAATATGAAACGAATTTCGGTCCATCCCTACTATTTACTGAACAATAACTAGATTTGGATAAACTGGCATATTTATTATATTTATAGTATTTAGTCTGTTAATCGCCTTTAATACACCCAAGGGAAGTGATGGGTTGCTAGCATTCTTTTATTGAGCCATTATATCACACACCTTAATTTTATTTATTTCTAGAAGCACAACCCGTTGCTACAGTACAGAAGAGAAGACAGCCGAGAAGGACTCTGGTGAGAAACTGCCAGCCACCATCGAAGAATGTCACAAACATATTGAGACTCTCACTGCCGAGGTTGCAACGTTGAAGGACCAGGTCGCAGATGTAGAGGTTAGCTGGCATTTGTTTAGACTACCAAAACTAAAGTATAACCTTTATATTGTGTCACTGCTGGCAAATGCCGGTTGCAACGTTGAAGGACCAGCCCCTGTATATTTGACATTTGAAGCCCATAATATGCCCATATAAGGACAAAATATGGGTTTCAAATGTCAAATGAAGCCCATGTCCATATCCATATTTTTTAGCCGATAGACCCGCAGGTCGCAGATGTAGAGGTTAGCTGGCATTTGTTTAGACATTACCAAAACTAAAGTATAGCCTTTGTGTCACTTCTGGCAAACGCCGGTTCTACATTAGAAGTGCTGACAGTGAATTTTGAAGTAATTTTTTTTGCATAAAGAATTTATAATTAGGAACAGCATTAGCATTAAACCATGCTCTAAGGAACAAGCACACGAATTTTTATCGCTCGGAATTATTTAGTAATTAGGATACTCACAATAAATTATTGAAATTAATTAATTTTTAATTAATGCTGTTTGGCTCCAGAGGTATGTATTTGGGCTTCAAATTCCGCATGCCATTGTGGGATCAAGAATTTTCATTGGTGTGGGATCCTGCGATTGTTGATAAAAAAAGGTTTAAAGTAAGTACATAAGTACCTAGTGAAACAAAGCATAGCATAATAGCATTTAATATAAACGAACAAAAATATTAAAAGTTAAATACCTACTTAAAATTACTTTTGCGTTTTGGAAGTGGTTTCGCAGGAATCACAACATTCCCAACGTATCGTCAGTCAAACTGCTTCGTATCTTGTTAGCAAAATAACCGGCAGCGGAGAATGCATGCTCCGCTTCTACCCTTGTAGGCTACTGCCTCAATAGTTTGACTTTAGGGCTGTGATGTGAGCTAACGTTAAATATTTACCTATCGAGACTCCTGATTCTTAAAGAGTCATCTCTTTCTTTATGATGTTTTCAATTAGAGGTATTCCAGCAGGCGGTGGACAAAAACTTGTCATGGTAGAGTTTAAAGTCTGTTATAGTTCCTCTTGCAATGTCAGAACTTGAGTAGCGGTCTTGTTTTCCGTGTTGGACGTATGCAATGCCGCGTTGCGCTGCTGTGGTTCGTTCCTCAGTGTCCGACCGAGCGACAGCGCTCGCGAAAGCACGTATGCCCGTAACGCTTTTTTACTCCCGCAAATCCCGCGGATCCCGCATGTCTAATCCCGCAGTGAGCGGTAGTGAAAAATCGTGCGGGATCTCGGTACCGAGATTGGAAGCCCTAGTAGTCCTATATGTATTATTAACCTTGCATTATATAATCCCCAAAAGCGATGAGAACCACAAAATCAGTCTACGCAGTTCACATTTCAATAAATAGCGATTGCACATGTGCTCGCGTGACAGGTGGGGAGCCCATCGCCGCTCAATGCTGTTGGATGTATGTGCAGTCTTTAGTTAGATGGTTAATCGCCTTTTACGACACCCAAGGGAAGAGATGGTAGTATTCTATTATTGTTTCATTTCATTTCAGGACAAGTACAAACGCGCTTTGGCCGACGGCGAAAACGTGAGGCGGCGGATGGTGAAGCAAGTAGAGGACGCCAAGTCGTTCGCCATACAGAGCTTCTGCAAAGACTTGCTCGATGTAAGTGACCGTTGTTAACCGGACATTTTTATTTGAATTTTATTACTTCCATACATAATTGTCTCTCGTTTTACTTTAAATAAGTTATCTAAACTAAACTGTTATTTGGTTACTGCAAGATTTTTTTTTTTATAAATAATACCTTGGTACGGTTAGCACATTCAGCCAGTGTCAAGTAAAATAGAAAATATTTTCTTGACACTTCTGCGCACGCAACGCATCTGCGACTCCTCTGGTGTTGCGGGTCCATCAGCTAGCGACAACTTGGGGGGAAAGTGAAGCGTCATGCTTTGGACTGCGGACGTGACCTTTCACTATGCCGCCCGCCTAGGGTTACTATTTTATTTAGGAAAAGCCTGAGACATTTCGATAAAAGTCCAGACTTTTTAGTCACAAAATGGAAACACTACTCACTTTTGTATTATTTTTTTTAGATAAATGAGAAGTAAATAAAGATTAAAGACTTATTTGATATTACTTAATATGAAGTTTTGTTACTCAAATTCCAAAATCCGGACAAATTAACGAGCCGGACAAAATCCGGACTAGTGTCAAAAACTCAGGACTTGTCCGGATTAATCCGGACGGATGGGACATCTTTTATTTGCCTAATCTTTTATTTTATATTCTTTTCCATTTTCATAGTAAAGCCAGTTTAGCGAATTCTATTATCCTATCTTCTATCATTGTCGTACTAAGGCTAATTAATTTTATTATACAATGTGATAGGGGTGGTAGTTATTACAAGTTAAGGCTAAATACTACATCTAAATTCATCGACAAAAAAAATAATATGGGGCGTCCAACCCCCTCCCCCTATAATTTATGACCATTTTTACTTTATGCGATATCAAAGGTTTCATACGTCGGAGAAACATGAAAAAAATGGCAAACGGTAGCTAATGACACTGGCTAACTAATAAATTACTTTGTTTCGTATTCATTACTTTTAAGTCAATTTTTTTTTGTCGATGAATTTAGCTGTAGTACTTAGCCTTAACAGGTTAGAAGTACCACCCCTATCACATTGTATAGTAGGTCTTCATTCATTCCGTATTCGATATTTGACTTAGTTTGTTCTCTTCTCTTCGCCCATTGGGCAGGCAATAGTCGGTGACTATACAGCCTTGTCTTATTTTGATATTTTGTCTGATCCTGACATTGTTTGATAGACAGACAAAAAAAACAAAGCTTTGGACTAAGGAAAAAATTACCGTTCGGCCACGTAGTGGATAGGTAGTCAGCAAAATGTAGTACACGTAATATAAGGTATTTTGAATTGCTTGATATTTTGAACAATTTTTCTCATAACATAAATATCGATCATCCCTACCCTACGATTTAGGAGCTAATTCGTCAAGCAGAAAGAAATTTCCAATTGGTCAAGTGTAAAGAAAGTTCCTATTAGTCAAGTGTGTTTGTACCACGTGCTTTGGTTCTGATTTGACCAATTGGAACTTTCTTTCTGCTTGACGAATTAGTTCCTAAGCTCGCCAAGAAGTTCTGTGACTTGACTTGAGCCTTCGCGTCCCCGCGTTAGGTAGCGGACACTCTGGCGGCGGCCGCGGAGAGCGTGCCCGCTTCGGATGTGTCCGACGGCGGCGCGGCGCTGCGCTCGCTAAGGGACGGCGTCAGGCTAACACGTGCGCAACTCACGCAGGTCGGTGACTCAAACTAAAACTCAAAAAAAAAATATTTATTCGATGTATGTGTTTATGTATGTATTGTATGTATATTAGTATTTTGCAGTATTTATGTATTTTAATTAGTAATTATGTAAGCCCTGTCTATTCTTTTGTTGTGCTGTTTGTAATTGTTGTTATTAATTTAACTGTATTTAATATCGCCCAACTTTAAGTCTCCTACATCCTTACCGGTTGACTGGTAGAGAATGCCTTGTGGCGTTAAGTCCGCCTTTTGCTGTTTAATTAGTAAAGAAGATTAAATAAATAAATAAAAAGAAAATATACACCGTGACAGGTTAGACGACGGACGCGTTTAAGGAGGTAAACTAGTAACTTATCTACATCCCTTTTAGGTAAAAAAAAGGTTATAGCTAATTTTAAAACACGCTACTTATTACGCATTTAAAAAAAAAGTGTACTTTCTGCATTTCGTATGTACTACACGCACGAGTAAGGGAGGCGTTGTTCGCGCGGCGGCGTTAGCTGTGCGTATGTCGTGTAGGTAATTTCGCGCGCGTTAATTGTAAATAAGCAGAAAAACCATTTCAGTTAAAAAAAAATTAAAAAAGTTAAGGTGGTGTTTTTACATTTTTAATGGAACAAGTATCGGTTTCTTATACACCTCCTTTAACGCGTCCGTCATCTAGCCAGTCGCGGTGTATACATACATAGAGGGTTTATTTTGGCTTCCTGCCAAATTTTTTTACGTGATCCTATAGCAGCAGTACAAACTAAATAATGAAATAAAAAAAACATTATATTTTTTACATTTTTGTCTCAACTTTTCCTTAAGAAAACTAAAATTATTGTCACCTAGCGCGCGGCCTATCGCGGTTATCAAAGCGCATGCGCGTGACCGCTATTATTCACTCCGTGCACCAATCACAGCGCGCCGTCGCTTTGACCGCGAGGGTGAGCGCACGCACCCAGAACTATAGGATATAAAAAGCGGGCAAAAAATTATCATTAAAAAAAAGAAAACATTCATTATTTTTACGTTTAATATTTTATTATTAAGTACTTTTTTACTTCCTTTTGGCGGGAGGTCCAAAATTAACAATGTATAATCACGACTATTATCCCCGAAGGGTTAGTCAGAGACTAGGCAATGAGACCGCAAAAGCAGTCCTCTGCAAATAGCCCACTTTTCACCAAATAGCGACTGCACGAGTGCTCAGTGACAGGCGGTGAGCCCATCGCCGCTCTAAGCTGTTGGATGTATGTGCAGTCTTTAGTCCGTTAGTCGCCTTTTAAGGGAAGAGGGGGGTTGGTAGCTTTCTTTCACCGCTACGAGACACGGTTTTAATCGATGTAGCTTAATAAAATTAGACTTTCATTTTTAACTTAATACTAATACAATGCTGCAATGAATAGGGCCCGCTCAGTATAATGTTGTAGCTTTAAAAATAAAATCAAAACTGCATCACTGATTTCAGAGAAGCCCTTGAAGTGTGTGTGTAAGAGTGCGTGCCACTGTTATGTTACTTAAATTGATAAGTATAATAAAGTAAATAATCCTATAAAAATATTATTCAAGAAGTTTTAATTTCAGTATATTAGATCAGTACCTATTAAAGTTAGTAGCTATTGTATTAAAGATAGTACTTATTAGTATTAAAGGTAGTAGTTATTAGTATTAAAATAGTAACGCATAATACACACACGCACTAACGTACAATACACGCACGCAAAGAACGCACAACACACACGCACAATTTAAATGGGTTTACACAATACATGCAGGCACACTTTAAGAGGGCTTACACAATACATGCACGCACACTTTAAGAGGGCTTACACAATACATGCAGGCACACTTTAAGAGGGCTTTCACAATACATGCACGCACACTTTAAGGGGGTTTAACAACACTCGCACCACACTTTAGGAGAGATTACACAATATACGTACGCACACTATAAAAGGGGGTTGCTTACACAATCCATGCACGCACACTTTAAGAGGGCTTACAAAATACACACACGAACACTTTAAGGGCCGATTTTACCAAAGCCGTGTAACTCTTATCTGGATTGTTAGACCATATGACTGGCATTGTCATTTCATATTATTTCCCGTAAAGGTTTTGTTGGTTTATCCATCCAATGGGTTTATCCTGACAGCCCAAATTAAAAAATAAAAATTAGTTCAAAAATACTCGATAGATGGCGTTTTATGAAAGCCGACCCGTTCCTACCTAAGGGCTGTAATAAATTCTACACTTTTGCTTGTCTATCAAAAAAATAAAAACATAGTACTTACAAATTTTTATTCAGGATCTCCAGGACCTATTTATATTTTGGAATGGAATAAATATTACGCAGCCATACACGTGCTCTTCATGGACCCGCCTTTTACCATGCGCCATACTAATCTATGCTAAGCGCCATCTATGAAGTCATTTACGAACCAATTTCTTTTTTTTTTTGATCTCGGAAAATCGCCCATTGAGTAATAGCTAACAGCAAGACATATAACTTTATTTGCCTCCATTCTTTAGGTGTTCTCGCGACACGGGCTGGTCGCAGTGTCGCCGCTACGAGAGAAATTCGACCCCAACCTACACGAAGCGCTGTTCCAACAGGTAATATATTCTCTAGATAGATAGACAGAATTAAGAGATACTTGATATACAAACATTTAGACGGGGATTAACGGTAACTACTTACAAAAGGCATCCTTGTTATACCCGACGGTCGTGGTTACGGACTTTTTTTTATACAGGGCGTCCCACGGACATGCCACATGGAGGGAAAGTACCTTGAATATTGTAGATGGAACATTTTACTGAAAGAAGACATTATTTTAATTTAAAAAACAATTTAAACTGCATAAATAATTACATGGTTGAACCGGGAATCGAACCCGTTACATGAGAAAAATAATCATCCTGTTGCTTTATTATACCGATCGAAAGGCTTCATCATAAGGATTATTTTTTGCTAAGTAACAGTGTCACAAATAAAAGGAAGACCATGAATTTTAACATTTTTAATACAAAATTAATCAATTTATGTATGTATTTATTTCAATGTCAGTTGGAATGTCCTTACGGCAATGTCAGCTTTTCATTTTTCTGAACAAAATTTCACATCAAATGTTAAAATTCATGGTGTTCCTTTTATTTGTGACACTATGTTATTTAGCAAAAAATAATCCGTAAGATGAAGCCTTTCGATCGGTATGATAAAGCTACAGGTGATTATTTTTCTCATGTAACGGGTTCGATTCCCGGTTCAAGTATGTAATTATTTAAATATCTATTTATGCAGTTTAAATTGTTTTTTAAATTAAAATAATGTCTTCTTTCAGTAAAATGTTCCATCTACAATATTCAAGGTACTTTCCCTTCATGTGGCATGTCCGTGGGACGCCCTGTATATTATAGGAGGCAAACGAGCAGGCGGGTCACCCGATGGAAAGGCAATCACCGCCGCCCATGGACACCCGCAAAACCAGAGGAGTCGCAGATGCGTTGCCACCTTTAAGAAAGGAATAGGAATTTGTGGGGGGAGGGGGGGGGGTGGAAGGGGGTATTTGTGAGAGGGTGGCTTCTACCACTCAGTAAGTGTCACTCATTTAGCACCACCCAGGGGTCACGTGTAGGGTCTCAAGGGTAAACCTACGGACGCGAGTAACTTTAACCCCCAGGACTGGCTGACTGCTGCTTTTAACAAGTAGTTTTTCCCCGTCTGAATGTTGCTTTATAATGTATGGAATGCGAAAATTTAAAGTGTAAGAATATAAGATTTACAAAATTATATTTTTGCGGATCTTATCGCATAAAAAGCGAATTTGTTTGCTTAATTTCTGCCAGACATTCAGTTTTATTTATTTATTGTACAATCATCATTATTATAATATGACATAATGATTATAACATTGCCTATTACCCATACATGTTAATTTAGCCTTTAGACGATTGAAAAGCATTTAAAAAAAATATTTTATTAAATAACGATTTTGTTTTTACTTTTACTGTAGCCATCTTGTAGCGATGACTTTATTGCTACAATGGATGGGGATGGATGGATACTTTACATTACACTCTGTTACTATGTCACAGGAAGTGGAGGGCGCCGAGCCCGGCACCGTGGTGGCGGTGAGCAAGGTCGGCTACAAGCTGCACGAGCGCTGCGTGCGCCCCGCGCTGGTGGGCGTGGCCAAGGGGGCGGCGTCTTAGTGCGGCCGCTGACTCCCGACGAGACGCGACGCAGATGCGACAAAACGCAGCTGCGACTAATCGCAGACGCGACAAAACGCAAATGCGACAAGCGACTAATCGCCGGCAACCAGTGCGACATGTTAAAGGTGCGATTTTTGAACCGGCAACAGAAATAGACAACAGTAATATTTACTTTGAATGTTAATATTATTTTTGACTTAAGTAAATTCGTTGCTGCCTATTATAAATTTGTAAATAATGCATAAATTATTAAATTTTAAGTGAATTTTTCGTTTTTGAAATTCAGTGAAACTGGCGAGTCAAAAGTCGCACCCCACATAGTTTTGTACTTTCCCGCCAAATGAGTCAGTCTCGCAAGTCTATTATGTATCCGTTTGGTAATTCAGGAAATTGTACGGCATCTAAAGTGTATTTTATAAAAGAAACATTAAATATTGATTTGCAACCTTCATATTCATAGCAGATAAGTATTGCATAATATTTATAACAGATACTTGGACGCATACAAATTAAAGTTTTATAGCAAATAGCCAATAATAGCCCTTATTATAATTTGATTACATTACGAATGATAAAAAACAATAGTTTTGCTCTTATGATTACATTCAA
The DNA here is from genome assembly GCA_963921215.1 of Scoparia ambigualis. Classification (NCBI taxonomy): domain Eukaryota; kingdom Metazoa; phylum Arthropoda; class Insecta; order Lepidoptera; family Crambidae; genus Scoparia; species Scoparia ambigualis. The sequence continues at coordinate 7,439,219 of OY992523.1, read as the reverse complement.
TATGACGAGTGACGCTAAAAATTTAATCCGGCTCAAATTGCGTTTTTGAAACTATAACTATATCACAAAGCAGGTACCTATATTCCTATAATGAAAAATATTGTAAAGTTATTGAGTAGATATATTTTATAAATAAAAACCCCCGCATTTATTTGGCGCAAGACCGATTTTTCTTTAAATAATAATTAGTTGGTTGTATTCCCAAAATACCCAAGTCTGGGTCTAACTATACAACGTTAGTCGTAAAGGGGGTACTAAGCCGCGGACAACTGAAAGTGCTACTATCAACTGTTATATTGAAAATATAAACTTTGCGAAAAACATTAATATTTTATGCATATTCATATTTAAAAAATGTACAACCCTGAATAGGGGCGGGGCTAACGCCACTTGTTAACTCCGGCAATGAACTCAAATCTGTCTCTCTCTCAAAACAGCTGACCGCCAGGGCTACCACAGCGTCATTTTTTATGAAATTTTAAAACAGCTGTTAATCTAAAATTATCATTTTTAGGGTTCCGTAGCCAAATGGCAAAAAACGGAACCCTTATAGATTCGTCATGTCTGTCCGTCCGTATGTCACAGCCACTTTTTTCTGAAACTACAAGAACTATACTGTTGAAACTTGGTAAGTAGATGTATTCTGTGAAACGCATTAAGATTTTCACACAAAATTAAAAAAAACAAAAAAATTTTGGGGGTTCCCTATACTTGAACTGAAACTTAAATTTTTTTTCATCAAACCGATACGTGTAGGGTATATCTACGGATAAGTTTCTAATATCATTTTTTTCTAAACCGAATAGTTTGCGCGAGAGACACTTCCAAAGTGTGCCCCCCCCCCCCCCTGTAACTTCTAAAATAAGAGAACGGTAAAACTAAAAAAAATATATGATGTACATTACCATGCAAACTTCCACCGAAAATTGGTTTGAACGAGATCTAGTAAGTAGTTTTTTTTAATACGTCATAAAATAATTAATTTAAAAAAATACACTATTATTAAAACATCGATCAAAGTTACAACGAACTACAACAACTTTTATATGATGTTACTTGCTGCTACGGAACCCTTCATGGGCGAGTCCGACTCGCACTTGGCCGGTTTTTTTTAGGAAACGTTCTCTTAGACAAAAGTTATTTACTGTCATGTATACTTTACCCTCCTTTCGGCTTAGTACCCCCTTTCCGACTGACGTTGTATATCGTATCTTAACTAAGTTGAAGAGTAAATAATATAATAGATAGCTACTTTCATGAAGCAATAGATATTACACAACGCACATTTTATATGAAAATATTAAAAAAAAAACATTTTTACATTTACTTTGTAAAGGCTTGTTTTCCCTAAATGACAAGATATTTAGCTTCGTCTGCGTTTAGTTCAACCTGTCGCGTGCGTACCGAAGAAAAAGATGATTCACTGGCATAATTAAAATTATAGCTGAATTGATAATTACTTCCGGGCATCTTTGTACAAAAAAAAATATTAATACTTGCCCGAAGGACGAAGAAACCGTTTCGCATTTATAATTTTATCTATGAGCTCTGCTTCATATCTTTTTATTACTTGTAGCGTTATAATTAAAAGTCAATAAAAAGTACAGCTATTTTTATAACTACAATCCTACATTTATTACTAACACGATTAGGACCAAAACTTTATTTATGGATTTATCTTGTAACTTGTTTATAAATGACAATATTCATAAACCTATTTAAACTAATTTTAGGACTGGTTTTTCAATAAATATCATAATAAAAACTCGCTCCTCTTTGTCTCTGCGTTGTTATTTCTTGTTTTTTCTTTTTTGGCTTTTGATATTACAGGATAACAAGTGGCATTTTCATTGGGTTGGGTAATACTCTTTCTGATGGAAATATTGGATCCAAGTATTAAAAATCAGCCCTAAAGTCGGTTTCTTTGACTGAAATTAACAGTCAAAATAGGTTTCACAAAAGTGTGAAGCTTTTGTTATGAATGAAACCGTTAAAATTCGTAGACAGCGATGGACTGAGCATCTCGTATTCAGTTGTGAAAAAATCTAGACGAAGAGAGAGCAGAGACGAAGCGATTATGCAGATAGTACTTATCTATTGCTAGGATTCTGCATGTTGGTCGATTCTCTAAAGCTCGATCATAAACTCACCTCTCAATTCGACCCTCACGTTCCCTTCGATTCCAATCAAGAATGACCTTTGTGACGTTTGTGTAGAGTCGAATTTGATAACTCACTGCTGATCTGTCTGTAAACTCTGTGTAACAGAGACAGGTATTGTCAGCAAAGTATTGCTAAAGATTCATCTCTATGTTTATGGTTGAGTTTTTTAAGATGAATATTGTATGGGCTTCGAAATGTGTATAGAGGTTTAGGGCGATTTCAGACTTGCGTTTATTTTGCGCGTATAAGCTCGCTCACTTATATACGCGCTTTATTTAGCACTTTAATAAAACCGAATGCGCGTACATGGTTTGTGGTTCAGTCAGTAGCATTATTTACCTTTTAAGTGCGTCAAAGCTTCTAAAAAGCGCGCGTGTACGCGTCAAAAAACGCTAGTCTGAAACAGCTGTTATAGTAAAAGGAAGGTAATATTAGTTACTTGTGTGTATGTAAATTAGACTTTCCAATTGTTCGAATGAATGTATATGAGTGCGCAAAAGAGGTTATTATTGTTTATAAAATAAATGAATTTTATTGTTACACCGTTTTTTTATTTTCTGTGATCATATTTATATAGGATGTTTGTAGGACGCATTAAATAAAACTCAAGTATACAAATCGCCTTTCTATTAGTTATCGTAATAAATACTGTACATAGTTATTGCAATATTTACATAAACATTAACTTAAGAAAGACATGAGTGCAAAAAAAAGTACTACTCAATGTAGAACATAGTTAAACCAAACGTTCCATTTTCAACCTTATCGCCAGTGCAGTAAGATTTATTTTATGATATTGTCAACATTATTGTCAAGCCCATCCCTATTCTCAAACTCTTTCTAAATTAATAATATCGGAATGTGTTTTAGAATAGGGCCTCCTTCCATAACTTTCCCACAATAAATTTTAGTAATCAAATATTGGAAGAAATACCATATAGGGTATTTAAGTTTTGTACCTAACGTTAAATATAAATAAATATGTTTGCCAATCTGGTGATTCAATTCCCAACAGAGAGTCCATTGTACTCAGTTTGATCACCTGGCTGACTATAAAAGATTGTCGCTATACATAGCCAGTTCCTCAGTAGTTGAGGATTCCGGGTAAAGTGCATACTCTTTCAAGCCTTATCATCACTTACCTTCAGGTAATATAAAGGCCAAGAGATACACCTTACGAAATAATAATACAAAAACATAGCAAAATATACAAACGATCGATATGTTATTTATATTGTTTACAGTGAATATATTAGTTTTCTATTTTACATTATAATATAAATAAGTAATTATTTAAATGTAGCTATTGCTTTTGGTATGTTTATCTTACGTATAAAACAGGTTATTGTTTGAAATCGCCAACAAATTTGAGAAAAAGAATCAAATTTATTTTAGATTTCAGCAACCTACTGCTATTACTACTTCTTTAGAGAGAGTTACTTAATTCTGGTTTAAATTACGCAACTTCCCAACAAAGGATCATTTGATTTATAGAAATGTATAGACAGATATAAATAAAGATTTCGATCAAATAGTCCTAATATACAAAAATGCCTTAAAACTCCTTTAGAATATTCACCAACATGTTGTCGTACAATCATGACGATAGATCCACCTCCGAGAAGTCCCTCAAAGGGTCCGAGCTGACTTCGTCTTCCGACTTCAATCGTTCCTTGACGACAACACTTTCAGTAGCAACTTTGTCGTTTATCTTGACGACTTCATCATTCTCGACTTCACCTTTAACAACTTCATAACTCTCTGTAGAACCTTCATTATTCTCTTTGCTGACTTCAACACTCTCTATGGACACCTCATAGTTTTCTCTGACTACCTCATAATTATCTTTGCTGCCTTCACTGACCGCGTCTGACTTTAAACTTTTGCTTACTTCGAATTCGTTCTCTTTGGATAAATCAGAGCTAGTGCTGTCCAAGTCTTCGAAGTCCCTCTCAGTTTCCGTCGGTGTGGCGTTATATTTCGACGGTGAGAGGTTTTGCACCGCGTTCTTTGATACAGTTTTGAATAGCTCTCCGATATTAGTCTCTGTGGACATTTTTAAAGCATGTTCCCAGCCCACAAGGGTCTGTGTGTGTATGCTGACTTGTCTACTAGCTATTTCTAGGAGGAGGGACTTGATTTCTGCACGAGTTTTGGGTATCCAATCTGACAGCTCCGAACGGAGCGCTTCGGAGGATTGCTCTAACCTAGAACGGACATAAAAGTTTATTTAAAAATATAGAAAATGAGCAATTTAAAAGGGTCAATACAGGGTCTAACAAAATCAATAAGCGAACATTTAAGGGCGGTATCTATACATCATTTTGAATACAATGACAAAACTGGGCTCCAGTTTTATAGTGATTTTTCAAAGTTATGTTTTTTAACTAACTAAATCAATTAAAATAATGCACATCGTGAAATATGCTGTATCTTTACTAACACGCACGCAAGCGCCAATAAAAAGATAGCTCGGTGTGCTTCGAGTTTAGTGTGAATGTTCGGCTATCTTTGTGTGCGTATAGTAAGCTGTACGGGTTTGGGAAGGGTGTATTTTTTGGTGAATTATGAAAATGTTTTGTTGATTATCTCGGTAACGAGCCTGTAGTTTTGGACCAAATTTGGTGAACATGCTCAGTGTGATGTATAGGTGCTCCCCTTAAACGTTCGCTTATTGATATTGTTAGACCCTATATAGTCACAGTTTCAACAGAGAGAAACGTAAAATTGTTGTTAGAAACTACGTCGCCGTCGTTATGTAAATAATAATAATAAAGACATATTTTTAGACATAAAGGTAAGGTGTATGAATATATTTTTTCTGTTTCTTTAAGTAAATAAAATGCATTTAAATAAGTCAAAAGCTTGTTCACTAGTAAATATTTTAAAGGCATAATAATATTAATTATATTAATATGAATTTGTATAAATAGAGAATTAAACAAACCTGTTATGTAATTCCCCTGTAGTGTTGTTTCCAGAGACGTAGCTGGCTGTGGATATAAAAATACGAATTAGCAAATAGAGCAATCTACAAAAAACTGTTATCACTCAATCAAATCATTGAGCTGAGAAATACTAAAAATAATCAAATAAAAGTGACAACCACAATCTTTAAAAAGTTGATGTTCTAATTTATGTTTGAGCCTTTACTACAATTATCATGTAATGCTCCTTCCATGAATAGCATCCCCAATCATGTTTTCATCACGTTTTCATTTCTAAATAACTGTCATTCCATCCTCCATTTCCCAACTCACTATGCGACGCATCCAACAAAGAATTGCGGTTCCTTTATTTAATCTTTTCCAGATGCGCCTCCGAGTATGCAGCCTCCGCCGCCACCCCCACACCCCGGACACAGCCATAGTATCTTTCAAACTTTTCTATCTCTTAACTATAGTCTGACCGCTACCGCTGTACCGCGCCTTAGGTATGCGAGCGGCGAGGGGGGGAGGGGGGGGGGGGGGTGCATTATCTCGAGATATCAAGACTGTCATTTTTTACTGTCAATTTAGTTAACAAAAAAAGTTATAAAGAAAAAACATGTTATTGATGATTTTGATTTATACTTCCAAGAATTAAAGATTTATTTCATTTATATTGGCTCTTTAATGGTACTTATCTAAAAATCATATTGGACAAAAACGGATTAAATGTACTCGTAAATATAAAGCTTCAATAAACTGTGCTTCGATATCGTAAGATCTGTCTGACACTACGAATCTCATGTGAGTTCATGCTCTTTACTTCCCACTCCCCTTCTCCCCGCGCATACCTAAGGCGCGGTACAGCGGTAGCGGTCAGACTATACCACGCTTACATTCCTCAATGACTCACCGTGTAACGCGTCCCTCTGCTTAATCTTCTCCACATGCGCCTCGGCATACGCCGCCAGCAGCGGCAGTATAGCCCGTGCCTTCATGGCTGGGGGCAGGGCGCTGGGGGCGCGCGCCCCCGCCGCCGCCGCCGCCCCCGCGCCCAGCGCCCCCGCGCCGCGCCCGGTCAGCCCCCCCGCCTGGCTAGCCCACGCGTCGCACACGCGTTTCATACTGGACATATTACGTCATTATCTGTGATTGCAGTAGCTATAATAGTACAGTACTAAATAAAGATTATTCCATTCCGCGGTTATTAGTCCGGTTCCCTAACGAAATACGGTCCCATCCGAAAGAAAGGATGAAACTTGGCATTGGCAGGAATGTAGCTTTCATATAATATGTTTCAATGTCGATATGGAAACACGCTGAGAAATGATTGCTTCTCCCCCACCCCTCCCACCCCTTTTTATCTCCCTTATTCTGGTTTTCTTAATTTTTTACAAAAACGTTTTGACTGAGGAGTTTACTTCTTCAGGACTAAATCATCGTTGATAAATTACCTACAAAACGATACTGATGATGCAGCTGCGTGTATGTGTGTATGTGTATGCTCTCACCCCATGAGGTCGTGTGCTCGCGCGGCGGTGTCCTTGTGCAGCTGCGTGCATGTATGTGTGTGTATGAGTGTGTGTGTATGGTCTCACCCCATGAGGTCGTGTGCTCGCGCGGCGGTGCCCTTGTGCAGCTGCGTGCATGTATGTGGGTGTATGTGTGTGTATGAGTGTGTGTGTATGGTCTTACCCCATGAGGTCGTGTGCACGCGCGGCAGTGCCCTTGTGCAGCTGCGTGCATGTTTGTATGTTTGTATGGGTGTGTATGAGTGTGTGTAAGGCCTCACCCTATGAGGTCGTGTGCTCGCGCGGCGGTGTCCTTGTGCAGCTGCGTGCATGTATGAGTGTGTGTGTATGGTCTCACCCCATGAGGTCGTGTGCTCGCGCGGCGGTGCCCTTGTGCAGCTGCGTGCATGTATGTGGGTGTATGTGTGTGTATGAGTGTGTGTGTATGGTCTTACCCCATGAGGTCGTGTGCACGCGCGGCAGTGCCCTTGTGCAGCTGCGTGCATGTTTGTATGTTTGTATGGGTGTGTATGAGTGTGTGTAAGGCCTCACCCTATGAGGTCGTGTGCTCGCGCGGCGGTGTCCTTGTGCAGCTGCGTGCATGTATGAGTGTGTGTGTATGGTCTCACCCCATGAGGTCGTGTGCTCGCGCGGCGGTGCCCTTGTGCAGCTGCGTGCATGTATGTGGGTGTATGTGTGTGTATGAGTGTGTGTGTATGGTCTTACCCCATGAGGTCGTGTGCACGCGCGGCAGTGCCCTTGTGCAGCTGCGTCGCGAGTGCGCAAAGCGCCGTGAGCTTGTGCTGCAGTGAGCACAGGTACTCGGACGCCGCGCAGAACTCGGGGTCCTTCACCCTGGGGGAGATAAAGGGGGGTTACAAGAAGGTAGTGTATCGTCAGAATCGGAATAATAATTATTATTTGTGGTACAAAGTTATTAAAAGATGTACCTAACGAGTCGTCGTAAATGACTTTGTTTTATACTATGTAGAGATACAAATTGTGAGCGTCAATACAAATTTCAATACCAAGAAAGGGTGTTTAAGACTACCCCCCCCCCCCCCCCCCCTCCCACCCAAAATCACGTGTATTTTTAATAAATACACGTGATTTTTACCGAACCTCCTCCCCCCCTTTCGAGCCTCACGTGATTAATGGACGGCCCCATGTCTACATGGCAGAATATGTGAACCTATAAAAATATGACCAGCTTATTGTAACCAACCATATTCTTAGCAAATAAAATTATATTCTATTCTATTTAAGAGTACCCTAAACCGACGAGCATGTAGAATGTTTTAGCAGCGTAGCGAATGTAAATGTGTGGTACCCCTCCGGGAGGCCGTGATGTAGCTATGTGTTATATGTATGTATTTGCATGTCTATCTCATACCTAGCGCCGCTGTTCTGCCGCTCGCCGCCCGCAAAGGCCGCCAGCCCCCACAGGGACAGGCCCTCGGGCTTCAGCACGCGCTCCAAGTCGTCGTCGGGGGTGGTGAGGAACAGGCGAAGGTCGTCGCTGTGAGTCAGGATGGGGTGCTTCGCCACGCGGTCTGTTAATTGAGTGAGTGAGTAAGGAGAAATCCTATATGTGGAGATTGTAATTTGACATTGGTTGACTCAAATTGTTAATAAGTGAGTAAGTGTATGCAAAGACGGATTTAAGACCCCCAGACGGTATTTTTGTGTACTGTGGAGATTCCATCACAGTACATAGGTACTTAGAAGCAAATCAAATTATCAGAGTTGTTAAAATATATGAATAAAATAACAACGGCAAAAATGGACGCTAATGAAGTGCTGGACAACAGGAAACTTAAAAGAAAACTATCTTTATTAAACAATTAATTTTTCTATTGTTTTGACACTTTCATAAACCTTCCTATTCATACTTGAACTTGTAGAAATAAACTTGAAGTATGATACTTTCAAGTTTATTTCTAACAGTTATTGTAGATTTTTTTTGACCGTCCGCCCAAAAAAAAATATGGATCCGCCCTTGAGTGTATGAGGCATTGTATATGTGATTTGTTAATGGCATTTGTATTACTCAAATTTTTATTCAATAACAATTTGAGTTAACCAATATTTGACTGTAAATGGAGTACTCTTAGTTTAGGTATCAGTTCGGTTATTTTGCACTACTAACCTTAATTTTAAAACTTTACAATATAAGCGGTACTCTTTCTTCATTATATTATTATGTAGACAAATGTTATTTTATAAGTTTTATGTATTTAGTCTTAAGTTTTACACAGCAAATAAATTTATTCTTATTCTTACTCTTCTAAGATCGGGTGCAGCGCCAGTAGCGGGCGAATACCAATCCAGTTGTTGGTGGATCGAGTGCAAGGTAGGCAGAGTTAAAGGGAATCCGGCACTGTCAGCATATAGCAACAACATTGGACCAAGCACACTGCCTTGGGGTACTCTTCTGCGTGCAGCGCTATGGCGGGCGAACACTTATTCAGCTGTTGATGGTGATGATGGATGATGCCGAGTACCAGAGGGAAGAGGATGCAGGACCATAGCACCATCAGCACATAGTTACAAAAATGGACAAAAAATGGACAATACTTACAATATAGGACCAAACACACTAAGTGTAGTGTGTTTGGTCCTATATTGTAAGTATTGTCCATTTTTTGTACTTTTTTGTACGGTACTCACCTAAGAACGCGTCCAGCGCCAACGTCCGAATACACACGAAGGTGGGCGAGTATGTATTAAGCTGCTGGTGGGCCGAGTGCAAGGGAGGCAGAAATGAAGGGAATCCGGCACTATTAGCACATAGTAAAAAAATTTTACCAAGCACACTGCCTTGGGGTACTCTTCTAAGAACGCATGCAGCATCAATTGTGGGCGAGAACTTATCTAACTGTTGATGGGTCAAGTACCAGGAGGAAGGGGGAAGAGGATACAGCTCCATAGCACATAGTTACAATATCGGGCCAAACACACTACCCTGGGGTACTCACCTAAGAACGCGTGCAGCGCCAACGTCCGGATACACACGAAGGTAGGCGAGTATCTGTCGAGCTGCTGGCGGGCCGAGTGCAAGGGAGGCAGCGGCGGCGTCGCCACTAACGGATGCGAGAGGGACAGACGTTTGTGCAGGACCTTCGGAACAAAATGCATTCATTTTAAACTTTCATGGTCACTACAATTATTTTCATGAAAAAACGGGATTTTTACCATGTCTGAATTGTTTGTTTTGAGACCCCGATATTTCGGCGCAGTTGCATTGCAGTAATTTGGCCAAACTAAACGACATCCATCCTACAATTAACTTCACCTATGAGATGGAAGAAGGAAGGAGCATTTATTTTCTTGACTTCAGAGTACGAGTGCGCAATGATGGTTCGCTTAGCCACTCAGTGTACAGGAAACCTACACACACTGATCGATACCTCAACGCGACTTCACATCACCACCCAAGACATCTTGACTCTGTAGTGACATCTTTGACTAATCGAGCATATGATTTGTGTTATGACGACCATCTAGACAAGGAGTTAGCTCATGTGCGGCATGTCCTGCAGAGGAACGGGTACAAGGGAAAGGTACTACCACCCAGACACACAACTAAACAGTACAGGTGCAAGGTGAACAGACAACCGGTGTTTTTGCCTTTTATAAAAGGAGTGACAGATAAGATCTCCAACATACTAAACAAGTACTCAATCAACACTATCTTCACTCCACTAAAGAAAGTTGCCCAATGCCTGCGTTCACCAAAAAACAGTTTTCCCCTGGAAAAACCTGGCGTGTACAAAATTGACTGCAGTTGTGGTAGCTCTTATATAGGCCAAACAAAACGTACAGTAGCCTGTCTCGTAAAGGAGCACATAAAAGCAGTCAAGAATAACGACACTCAGAAATCAGCCATTGCAGAACATCTTATTCACTCAGGACCGAATCACTGGATGGAGTTTTATAACCTTCAGATTATTTCGACAGAACGCCACTATGTACCAAGACTGGTCAGAGAAGCTATTGAAATAAAAAAGCATAAAAATAATTTCAATCGTGAAGACGGGTTTAAATTGTCGAATGTCTGGAATCCGGTAACTCAGTTATGTAAAAACCGCAAGAATCAAAACGGTGGCGTTTCTCGTAGTGATACTGTGAGTTATGTGTGTCGTGAACAAGTTCGAGTTGACAGTGCGGTCGAGAACAGTGGTACGGGTGTCGAGCGCAATAAACGATCAAGAAAGAGGGTAGACCGTTTCGTCTGCTCCTAACATCCACCCGCATTAGCTGCAGTTACTCCGTGATCATGGTGCATGCAACTGCGCCGAAATATCGGGGTCTCAAAACAAACAACTCAGACATGGTAAAAATCCCGTTTTTTCATAAAAATAAAAATGCATTCAATAGCTGACTCAACAAGGCATTTTTCTTCTCCTACTTTTTTTATTCCTAACATAGGATTAAGGTTATGGTAGATTTAGATTAATCATATTCAATTATTTAATGTTTTCACATCATTAACAATCGATTTAGACTTGTACCGATGCTACGTCCCTAACCTAACTTCTACTACCCTCATCATTTTTTATCCTCGATCCTATGGGGGTAAACCAATATCGCGTCGTGTCGTGTCGGCCATCTTCACTTCCGATCTTTCACGTCTCTAACATGAGTAAGACTCTAACCAAACGAGGTGTTCTATCGAACATCGCTCGTCTCTATGATCCTTGTGGCTTTATCACGCCGGTAACATTTTTCGCTAAATCTTTTATGCAGCGTTTGTGGCTTTTAGAGCTGGGTTGGGACGATACTCTCCCTTTCGATGTCCAGCAAACTTGGCTGAAGTTTGTTGACGACTTTAAATCTTTAAATCAAATACGGATTCCACGCCACGTTATGGGTGATCCTCATTCTAAATTTCAACTTCACGGTTTCAGCGACGCATCGGAGCGCGGATATGCCGCATGTGAAAGCGGTGACGGTGACAGCGTTCAAGTTCATTTGTTAATCGCTAAATCTAGAGTCGCTTCATTCAGGCAAAGGCAAACGATCCCTAAACTCGAGCTCTGTGGAGCAGTCCTGTTGGCTCGCCTTATGGCCCATGTGTGTAAAGTCTTGCACTCCAAATTAAAATCCATACCAATAATAGCATGGTGCGACTCTAGCATAGTGCTAACTTGGTTGCGAACTTCACCGCACAAGCTTCAAACTTTTGAAGGAAACAGAGTTTCCCAGGTTCAAGGTATCATTCCAAATGCTACCTGGCGGCACATTCCTTCACATCTCAATCCCGCGGATTGCGCGAGTCGAGGCTTGCTTCCTCGCGACTTAGTAGTTCATCCACTTTGGTGGAGTCCTTCTTGGCTCAAATCTGATTACAGTTCATGGCCTTCCACATGTCAACTGCTTGACCCTATGGATTTGCCAGGCGTGAAAGTAGGTCCAGTTGCTGCACACGTCGTGCAAACTGTCGACACGAAAACCCACACGGACTCTACATTTATATTTACTCCTCCTGTTGCTGCACACTTAGTGCAAACAGCCGAGACGGGACCGGATAAGCACTCTACATCGGCTGTTGCACCTTCCTCAGACGAAGTTGTCCAACACGTCATTGTAGAGTACAGCTCTCTATCTAAAGTTACACGAGTACTCGGTTGGTGGCTTCGTTATATGCATAATGTTCGCTCACCAAAGGATAAACGAGTAGGTAATTTGACGATATACGAATTAAAATCAGTGTTGTCAACTTGTATCAAATCGGTTCAATCTACAGCACTTGCCGATACTATAAAACTGTTGCGTCAAAGTAATCCTATCAAGGGCAGCCTACGTCGCCTCCATCCCTTTCTCGATGATCTAGGTTTTCTTCGAGTTGGTGGGCGACTGGTCAACGCCAACTTGCCTTTCGATAGTAAACATCCATTTTTGTTACCTCAGTCGCATCCTTTCACAAATCTTCTCATCGATCATTATCATCAGCTCTACGGTCATCCAGGTCCTGCTATTTTAATGGCTATCCTATAGCGTAGGTATTGGATTGTGTCAGCTCGACGTGTCAAAGTCAAATTATTTATTCAATGTAAACCTTTACAGGCACTTATTGACGTCAATACTAATAATAATAAAAAAACAGTTAACTAACTTATAGTTAAGACTTAATAACTAATCTAACGAGCTATTATAGTCTGTGCCAGACAAATGCGCATTGCTACCCCCAGTACCACTGCACGCCGAAACAGAATCGCGTCGAACCGAAATATAAGCCGTGGTCATAGAATTGTGTAATATGATTTCCAATTATCGTATTGATACTGTGGTAAGTAATATAAATTGGAGAGTTATTGAAGTAAAATAAAGTAGCGGCTGAAATGAGTTTTGGAAAACATTAGTACCTAACCAATAAGGTTGACATTTTTAATCATTCAAATATCTTTTTTTATAAAAACTTAAGCATAAAAAAACGTCAAAAATTAATAAGCATAAACTTGTGTGTTTTAAAATTGTTTCGTTATTCGTCTTGGTACAAGCACAGAATAACTAATACTACTACCGTACAGAAGGTTCACCCTCCAACGACCCCCACGCGAAACTGAAACCTCTCTCGTGACCCGAGCGTTCATATTCCGATAAGCACAGCCGACTCGATATCGATTTGACGTCCGTCAGGAGCGCAGGGTTTACGCGCGCGCGTAGGGATTACGAGTTAAGAGGAAACACCACGCCGACGCGGCACCCAAAACTCCCACACCAAACACAGAAAAACGACGCCCCGCAGCCCCCTTCCAAAACCGGACCAACCCCCACCACCCCTTCAGCAACGGTTAAAGAAAGAGACCCTTCACGTCCGTATGCTTGATTCCTTTGCATTAAGTCATTTATTTAATAACCAGGAGCCTTCAAAATTAAGCGAAATCACTTCGTTTTAAGGCGTCTTCAAAAACATTAAGTAAATCGTTTAAAAAAAAAAAAGTGTAGTGTAGTGCGGCACAGGATTTTTCAATGTCAACGCTGCTATAGACTAAAGGCGAAACCTATGAATCCATTCATGGGCAACTTACCTGCCGATAGTCACTCAAGCTAGGCCCTTCCAAAGAGTTGGATTAGATTTTGCCGGACCGTTCAACGTCAAGGATTCCAATGCTCGCAAACCTAAAATCTTTAAGGCTTACCTATGTGTGTTCATATGCTTTGCAACCAAAGCGATGCATTTGGAAGTAGTCTCCACCTTGTCTACTGACGCGTTCTTGGCATGTTTAGATCGCTTTGTTTCGAGAAGAGGGTTACCTTCTAACATATATTCCGACTGTGGCACAAACTTTTTAGGCGCACGCAACTATCTTAAAGATATTTATCTGCTTAAAACTCAAATCGATAGAGACTCAGATAAAATTCAATCTCATCTAGCATCTCATGAAATTCATTGGCATCTTAACGTTCCCTCGGGACCACATCTTGGTGGCCTCTGGGAGAATGCAGTGAAGTCTTCTAAAACATTACTGAAGCGTATCATAGGCGAACGTGTATTAACGTTTGAAGAACTAAGTACAGTGTTCTGCAAAATCGAATCTATATTAAATTCACGACCTATCTGTCTAATTGGTAGCGACCCAAACGATTTAGAAACTCTGACGCCGGGTCATTTTTTGATTGGACAACCGCTTCTTGCCTTACCGGAGCACGATCTAGAGCACATTGCTACTCATCGTCTGAATCGTTGGCAACTGCTACAGCAAATCACCCAACATTTTTGGAAACGCTGGCACAGCTAATATCTACACACGCTACAGCAACGTGATCGTTGGCTTAAGCCTGAACGTAATTTACAGATGGGTGACTTGGTGTTGTTGATGGAGCCTAATACACCTCCGTGGCTCTGGAAAAAGGCTAGAATTACCAAACTTTATCCGGGGAAAGACGGTATTGTCCGGGTCGTAGACATTAAAACAACCAAAGGAGTTTTCAAGCGTCCTGTAGCCAAGTTATGTCGCTTAATTCCCGAAACCTAGATATTTCAACATTTATCAATTCATTTAGCATGTAAATAGGTAACTAGAGTAAGATAACATTTACACTTTTTCAATCAGCTTTCAGTTAACTTATTATCAATTTGTCTGTTTCAATTAAAAGAGCTAAGCAACTCTTAGGGGGGCGGTATGGTAGATTTAGATTAATCATATTCAATTATTTAATGTTTTCACATCATTAACAATCGATTTAGACTTGTACCGATGCTACGTCCCTAACCTAACTTCTACTACCCTCATCAATTTTTACCCTCGATTTTATGGGGGTAAACCAATAGCGCGTCGTGTCGTGTCGGCCATCTTCACTTCCGATCTAGCCTGCCTACGCGACAGGGCCTTTGTGTCGAGCTCTCGTGTTCCTCATTTATCGGTCAAGTCATACCATCTTCCAAGTGATCGCCGCGAGTTTACTACTGTGATCTCGAACTTTTGCCGTGGAAAGTCAAGAAAGAGTGAGACGCGCGTCCGCTACAGCCAGCACGCGTGAGCAACGTCGAACCAGGTTAGCCCCCTAAAACCCCTTTTCTTTGATCGCCCAGGTTATATTATGAGTAAAAATATTAATCTAACAATCTATGGACTCCTCAGTTTAAAAACAAAAGAATTTTACTTTTTATAAAATATAAATAATAAAATTATTTTGTGCTGTATCGTGTTGCATCTCATTAAAAGAATACTACTACCCCTCCTCTTCCCTTAGGTGTCGTAAAAATGACTAACTGACCAAAGACTGCACATACATCCAACAGCATAGAGTGGCATTGAGCTCCCACCTGTCACGCTGAACACATGTGCAGTTACATTTTTTGTGCCGTCAGCTGTGGCAGTGGACTGCTTCTGCGGTCCTCATTGCCTAGTCTCTAACCCTTCGGGGATAATAGTCGTAAATATTATGGTTACAATATCGGACCAAACACACTACCCTGGGGTACTCACCTAAGAACGCGTGCAGCGCCAACGTCCGGATACACACGAAGGTGGGCGAGTATCTGTCAAGCTACGACAGATACTCTTGTATGTTACGTGATGTTCTATCTATCTATCTAATCAGCCGGTTACACCCATTGCTGGGTAAAGACCTCGTATCCACCGCTCTCCCACGACCCTCACAATATCGTCCGACCGACGAGCAGGTGGTCTGCCCCGAGGCTGTTGCATATCTCATGGCCACCATTCGGTGACTGCCTTGGTCCATCGGTGATCTTCCTGCCGTGCCAAGTGTCCGCCCATCTCCACTTAAGCCTAGCAATCCGTATACCTACATCCTCGACCTTCGTGCGGCGTCGAATCTCGATGTTTGGTACACGGTCTACGAGGTGGATGCCGAGCATGGCCCGCTCTATGGATCTTTGAGCAACCGTTATTGCGTACATGTGTTCATTTGTGAAGGGCCATGTTTCGGCTCGTAAACGTGATGTTACGTAAACATAAGCTCACCCTGAAGTGGTTGTACCGGCGCCGCACCATCCGCGGCGTGGGCCATCGCGCGCACACGCAGCGCACGCGGTACGCCACGTATGTCTCCAGGGTCGACAGCTGCTTCAGAGGCGCGTCCACCTGCCGCAATTCAATAGTCAATAACCTAGGGCGTTACCAGGGGGAGGGGGACAGGTAGGGGCTGCTGCGCCCCCCTCTACCCCTCTAGAAACTAAAAAAACGTAATGAACTTTTAAAAATCACAATAAAATAATGTTGCCCTACTCTGAAACCTTAGGCACGCCTCTATGTACAGTGAAGAGGCTGTAGAGTTAACACAATGGAACTTTGCACCGTTCTTATTACAATCGCCTCCTTCACTTATATCGGCTTGCGCCCCCCCCCCTCTCCCTCTGGGCCATCGGTTGGCGACGCCCCTTGGTCCTATATGCCTCGATCACAGTGCTCTCGGCCGAGTACTTGGTACGTAAAAATATAACGCCGAGTGCTCGGCAGAACAAAACGGCGACACAGTAGCTCGGCTCTTGTTCTACTTACTAGGCCGAGTGCTGTCTCGCCTTTCTACTCGGTACGTGTGATCAAGGCATTAAGAGTTTTCGTGACATTCTCGAATTTTAAAATATTACTGGAGGAGTTTCTCCCATGTACTTTTAGCAACAACACGTGTTGTGAGACTCCATTTTATTTCTATCTACCGTACAATACTAAATAAATTTAAAACAATGACACACTTGAAATTGGCTTAAAGCTCCATGCGATAGCCATTAAATAAGATTTAATAAATAAAAAATACTACTGTTTATTACATGATTTTGATTTGTTTTGTTTTGTTTTGTTAAACTATGTCGCGTAGCTGTGAAAGAATACTACCACCTCCACTCTTCCTTTGGGTGTCGTAAAAGGCGACTAACGGACAAAAAACTGCACATATTTCTAATAGCATAGAGCGGCAATGGGCTTACCACCTGTCACGCTGAGCACATGTGCAGGCGCTATTTGGTGAAAGGTGGGCTGCTTTTCCGGTCCTCATCGCCTAGTCTGCTTCGGGGATAAAAGTCATGAATATATGTATGCCAACTTTAAAGTGTACCTTCACAGCGATGTCGTATCCGTGCTCCATGATGAGGGGAGCATCGTCGTCATCACCGGCCACCATGCTAGGGGGCTCGGTGTCCTCCGTCACATCCGTATCGTTGAGCTCCAGGACAGCGGAGCTACTCTCGCTCGCCATTTTCCTAGAACCCGAAAAAATCAATTAATAAACTCACTCCTGCTTTGCACAGGGGTAGGCAGGTTACTATTGATCTCTATCTGCTACCGTCCTTGCACATTTCTAGCGCTACATACAAATCCATCAATCATATGAACACCCAGCGGTTTTTGACACTGCCTAGCCTAGAACCCACAAGAGGCTTTTTAATGTTACAGCTTCGCTATTGAAAAAAGTGTTGCAGTTCAAAAATAACCACTTAGGACCGCATGTTGTTAACGCGCATGCAATCGACAGTAGTTGAAAAATCAGAAATTGAGACTTTGTCAATTTTTTATTTTTCAACTAAATGTCAATTTTGAATTTATTTACCACTGTTAGTTCTACAATATTGCATCATCATCATCAGCCTATAAACGTCCCACTCCTGGGCACAGGCAGTGGCGGTACTTTCATACAAGCCGAAAAGCCCGGCTTGCCCTAACAAAAACTAATATCACTACTGGTAAAACGCAATTATTAAAATCACTCAATATTTTTTACCATTGTTAATTTTCTTTCATCAGCATTCAAATTATCAATTTTATAGTTTCTCATATTAAGAATCACCAAACAAATCGCATAAAGCTGCTTATAAATCGTGCGACGCTTTACATCTCTCTCGCACAAGTTGGCTTGCAACCGGGCTTCGGATTTAAAGTATATCCGCTCTCTTCTAACTTTAACAAAATTGCTACTCTATAAACATAATACTGCGGAAGTATGTATAGATTCTATGAGAAATTCATACTCTTCGTCAAAGCCAGCTTGCGTTATGAAGTTCGCAAGTAAGGCCTTCTCCAAATCAGGCTTTATTTCTACCGAATCACGTGCAACTTAAACGCGGGCGAACCAATCAGAGGCGACCGACGACAGCTCGAGCTCGGGCGAACCAATCAGAGGCGAGCGTTAATACGCGATTGTGCTGTGCAGCAGCCACAGGCAGCAGCCAGCCATTTTTTATTCTTTGTTATTGTCACACTTCACTTTATTTGAGGGATTGTTTTTAAGTAACAAGTGTTTTCGTAATTTGTGTTAAAAAAATGTGTTCCGAGTTTAGTTCGTCGCTTTATTGGTCTTTGTGACGAACTAAGATGTGTTGAGCATGTGATGTGTTGCAAACAAATGTGTACTTAAACGTGTTGATGATTGGCATACGAAAGGCAGAGGTAAATAAATTCTTTGAACATCACACATGATTTATGTATTTCGCAAACTATTAAAAGTCATCTAGGGCATTAATTATAATAGGTCTATGTAAAAAACTCTTTGGATTGTTGGTTGCTTCCATTCAATTAATTAAGTAATAATTAATAAATTAAGTGTAGAGAGGCCTACATATCGACTGTGATTCCCGCGCAAAATGCCCATTTTCGCATTTTGTAGTAATTTTCCAGTTGTATTTATCGTTTTTATCGAAATAGGATAATAAATGCATGCGTAATATAACGAATCTCCACTCTGCGAGAATAAGCTGAGTTCGGACGGCCGGCGCATCGCATTTTGTTGTAATTTTGTACTTAGTTGTATTTATAGTTTTCATCGAAATAGGATAATAAATTCATTATAACATTTTTATTCCTCATGAAGTAACAATTATTCTGGTATAAATTTTACTCAATAATATTATCGTAGATAAGAGAAATTCACAGTTAACTTAACGCGATTTTCGAAGTTTTTTTGGTTTTGTTTCATTTTTTTATTTCATTTGTTTAGTTCAATCCAGGAGCTCAAAAAAGTGCCCTCGCGCAATTTATGAAAATCTTTCTCTGCAATTTTGAGTTTAAATAAAAGTTAAGCGAAATTTACAAAAAGCGAGGCCGCTACGTACTATGCCAATAGTTATTCTACACTATTTAATAAGTAAATACTGTTAATGTATTTTTGTTTCTGAGATAAAGAACGCCTAAATTGGCCAAAATAAAATTCTCAACAATCACATTCAAGATGTACTTAATAGAAGGTATTATCCTGTTTTTTAACCAACGACAAGAACGTTTGGAATGCCACGGCCTATGACGATTTGAGTAAAAAATGTGGCTAGTGTCACAAATGGGCACCAACATTGTACCTACCTAGGTAGCAAGATTAGGAACTTCAGGTTTTGTGGCTTGCCCCAATCTGAAGCCCTAGGCACGCCACTGGGCACAGGCCTCCCACGTGAACAATAGCACGTGGGGATATTGGGCCATAACCCACCACGCTGGCCCAGTGCAGGTTAGTGGGTTTTAACGGCTGCCATCTTACGACAACAACTGGGACCAACGGCTTAACGTGCCTTCTGAAGCATGGAGGAGCTCGAGATGTGTTTTTTAAATTTGGTCACCCATCCAGCGACCCGGCATTGCAAAAGTTGCTTAGCGAGCAAGATCGCAAGCCGAACGCGCTAGCCGCTGCGCCATCGAGCTCCTCTGCTGTGCCATCGAGCTCCTCCGCTGCGCCATCAAGCTCCTCGAATCGAATATTGCATGTGCACCAGCAAAATATATCATTTTCCTTCAGTAGTGGTTGTCTTTTACAATTTACATGTTTTATTTGTGAAAAAGGGGTCCTTCTATGATGTCTTGCTTAAGTTTTTCTCAGTACAAGATTTCCCCGCCTATAGACTTATAAATCAAAGGTGTAGTGACATTCACAAGTGTAACAGTCATTTGTTGTGCGTACCTATTGTATACACAACAAAAGTTTAATAAACAAACAAAGATATGCCATTGTTATTCTCATTTTACACAAAGTTTACCTTAACTGTAAGTAACCTTTATGTTTGTAAGTTAAAACATAGGTACTATTTGTTAAATGCACAAAAGTTCACATTTAAAATACCTATTTAAAAGTTAGCAATTCAATTCAAGAGTATCAGTAATATTTCCCAGAATTGACAGCAAAAAAGAGCCATCAAAACAAACTTACCAAAAGGGGCGGTTTCTCTTTGTACAAGTAGTTTTACAACACTTAAGTATATACGCACACGTTTAATAAGTAAATTAATTAACTACAACCATAGCCAGTGAATAACAATCACAGCCGATAAGGTTAAATCATAAAATATTGCGAATTCGGACAACAAATGAAAGCTTTGGCCTATTTCGAGAAAACGGATCAATAATTTAGCAACAGCTTTAATTTTACAAATGCAGAAGGCAACACAAAAACCGCTTTGTCTTACTACTAATTAAATTAAAATAAATCACCTATTGTTGTGAAAATTTAATTTTCTTTGTATTTCGAATCGGAAAATCACTCTATTCAGTTCAGTCTACTTTTGTGACTTTTGACATAAATACTCCGTTACACGGACCAATTTATGGTGAAGTGAAACGTCATGGGTTTGATTATTTCTGCGTACGAGTAACGGAACGGTAAATATGAAAATCGACTAACACGAATGTAATGGAAAAAGCACAGACATATAATAAGAAGTATGTGTCTGTGGGAAAAAGGAAAAAGAGTATTAGAAACAGTGTCATTCATTCAAATTACTAGTCTTTCTTTCTCATGGACGTAATTTAAAAAGTACGTCTATGGTCTTTCGGAAGTTCTGAAGACATGTATCACGGTTTTTAAGTCTCTTGAGTCTTAGCAAAGTCCCATCACTAACTACAACAATATTCGCAGATTATTATAACTGAAGCATATTCTGAGTATAGCTCACAGACATTTATTAATACCTATGTCTGTGGTATAGCTAAGGATTCTTAGTAATCTAATAACGTTCATGAGTGTTGGCAAAGTGGCAAATTAAACAAAACAGTAAATGTCCAAAAATCAAAAATTAGGTTGTATGATTCATATGCCTTTGCTAAATAAGAAATGAGATTTTTAAAAGAGAATGTGCTAATGTGTGACGGCTGTGACGTTTCGACTTTCGTTCGTTCGTTTTCGCATTGTATTTTTTTGTTCGTTCTCGTTCAGGTTCAGATTTCCACTACAGACACTCGTGGTATTTTTGTTTCCCAGTACTTATTAAACTTAACTCCCTGTGAGACTTTTAATTTCACCAGTTGGTATCAACAAGCCGCCACGATTACTTCTAAAATGCAAGGCGTGAGCGCTCCTCGGGAGCAGCCACCTCCGCCAGTTCTAAGTACGAGCTCTACCATCCTCAGCATGAGAGAAAAAGAGAAGTACATCGAAGACTTCGACTTCCCCTTCTGCGACGAGTCTTCGAAGTACGAGAAAGTTGCCAAAATCGGCCAAGGAACCTTCGGGGAAGTGTTCAAAGCTCGCGCACGTAACAGCAGCAAGAAATTCGTGGCAATGAAGAAAGTGTTGATGGACAATGAGAAAGAAGGGTTCCCCATCACAGCGCTGCGTGAAATTAAGATCCTGCAGCTCCTCAAACACGAGAACGTCGTTAATCTTATCGAAATATGTCGAACTAAAGCCACTCTGCAGAACAAGTATAGATCGACTTTCTATTTAGTGTTCGACTTTTGTGAACACGATTTGGCGGGTTTATTGTCGAATGTTAACGTGAAATTCAGTCTTGGCGAGATCAAAAAGGTCATGCAACAGTTACTGAACGGTCTATACTACATACACAGCAACAAAATCCTTCACAGAGACATGAAGGCTGCAAACGTTTTGATCACGAAAAATGGAATTTTGAAGTTGGCAGATTTTGGGTTAGCAAGAGCATTCAGTGTAGCTAAGTCGGGACAAGCAAACAAATACACGAATAGGGTTGTGACGCTGTGGTACCGGCCTCCTGAACTACTTTTGGGTAAGTTCTTGTTGATTTTCACTAACTACAAACTATCTTACAACATATTGTGTAACTGTTTGATGAAAACATCATCTTGTTGATGATTGTTTTTTTTATAATCATATTTACTCCAACATGATTGGAGTTGTGTTGTCTTTGCATTAATTCCAGTTCTCGCAGTTATTCTTCTTGCACTTCCATACTTCATACATCACATCACATTCGTACTTCTCTTTTTTTTTGCTATTGCTTTCTCGGGTGGGATGCCCGACTACTCAATTTGGTTTGGTCAATTGGTTAATTGGAGGTGGCGCTAGTGACACGATTAAGATCGGCTCCGTGCTAATTAATAGAATTAAAAATATTTAAGTGCAAGAAACGTTTTAAAAGAGTGTGTTGAGTGAAGATCTGTGTCTATTGAACTACCACTAGTGTTATCTCAGCGAAATCATACTGGACTATTGTGATATCTACACCCAAAGGACAGAACAAACAGTGCGTATCAATAAACAATACCTATTAAGTTTTCCCAAATTATAAACATTAAAATAAACTTGTAGGATACAAAAGGAAACAATTTATAAATTATATTATACACAGTGAGTTGAACAAATTGGACTACAACAAAAATAGTCATTATTCGTGAACGTTAATTTTTAAAATTTGACACTATGTAAACGAACACAATCAGCTGTGATGCATAAAATAGTCATTATTCGTGAACGTTAATTTTTAAAATTTGACACTATGTAAACGAACACAATCAGCTGTGATGCATGACGTCGTCAATAATCATTAGAAAGTGCACCGTATACCGCATCGCATCACTAGATGTCACCACGTGCTATGAGAAAAATAGATTAATCAAGCTGTTGGACGTAATCTAACGAAATAGCACAAGCACAAAACTAATAGCACATAAAGTCTAACTGTAACTGTATCCACGCGCCACTAGAGGGCAGTGTAAAAATCTATACAAAGACAAAACATAACATAAAAATGGACAACTCACAGGAAAATATAACACAACGACGCCGTTTGCAAAGATCCGAATCTGTTGACAGATCAAGATTTCACGATTCCAGCCTAAATAGTACTGTGAATGACACTTCTATCTTAGATACGACTATGAAAAGCCTGCCAAATTTGTCATTATTAGACGACACTACAACTACTGAATTAAAGTTACAAGTAGAAGAATTGAATTTAAAGTTAAACTCAGCAGATCAAGAAATAGATAATTTAATCTTGGAAAACAGTAAAATGAAAATGGAATTAGACAAATATCAAAAATTAATTGAAATTTATAAAAAAATTGTTCCAAATATTGGAAATATTAGCTATCCTGTTATATTGAGTAGAGGGCCGAAATCAACTTCATCGACTCCGGCACGCTGCCGTATATTTGACCCCCGTAGCGATCTGCATATACCTAAATATAACAACAGTTACTCAGAGCCTTCTATTGATGTAAAGATAAGTAGTGCACAAGGGACGACGACGTCTCAGGAGTTACCTGCTACTCAGTCACAAACCACAAAACCACAAATACACCAAAAAAATCAAACTACATCAATAGATAACATTGCATCAACAAGCACTCATCAGAAGACTGTCACGATTACGTCATCATCGGTAACTACCCCGACCTCACTGACTACGCCAGATGACGCGGCTGCGCGGAAGAAAACCTTATTTATTCTAGGCGACCAGCAAATAAGCGGTTTAGCTCAAATCCTAACTAAGACTAGGTCTAATAAGTGGAATGACTACCAAGTTACATCATTTGTAAAACCGAATGCATTGTGCTCAGAAGTCCTGTCTTATTGTGACATATTGAAAGAAAAAATATGTAAAGACGACAGAGTTATCCTTGCGGTTGGTGCTAATGAGACAAATCCATTTTTATTAATAAAACATTTAAATATAGCCTTACACAAACTTCAAAATATAAAGGTCTATGTCATTGGAGTTTTAAAAAGTCAATATATTCAGGAATTAAAATTAAATGAGTACATTTCGTCGGTCACAAAAACATATACAAACTGTAAATACTTACAATGTACAAACTATCGATTGCAGTATTATTCTCTTTTAGATATCGCAAAAAAAATTAATTTTACAATTGACGTCGAGGATTATGAAAATACTTTTTTAAACACAAACAAAATCAAACAATTTATAAATAAAATAAATGATACGGGTAAAGAAAAATTAATTAAAGGCACTATTCCATACTATTTTAACAAACAAAAAAATAAACAAAAAGTGACAAAAAATACTAATAACAATATCAATATTATACAATTAAATAACTCACCAAGTCAGCCCAAGAAAGGCACCATTCCATTTTACTTTGTTACAAAAACAAAACCACAAACACATCACTTTTTTCGTCGAAACACCAACCTCTAAGTTAAATGTATTACACCAAAATATCGCAGGACTCCTAAATAAGATTGATTCACTGCACTTAACTTTGTTACTATTACGGCAGCAAAGTAATTTGCAAATTGATATTATTTGTCTATCGGAAACATTTGTCACGTGTGGTTGTGAGAAAAACATTGTTCTGACTAACTACAAGCTAGCAGCCCACTTCTCCAGACAAAAAGAAAAGCGTGGAGGTACCTGCATATTAGTGCAAAAGAAACTTGACTTTAAACTAATAGATCTAACTAAGGAAATCGCATGCAAAAACAATTTCGAATGTTGTGGTATAGAATTGATAACGTATAACATTGTAATTATATGTATCTACAGAATACCAAAAAGTAACACGTCAGTATTTTTCAGTAAATTAGAATGTTTACTACATAAATTAACACAAAATAAATATAAAAAGATTGTTTTAACCGGGGATTGGAATATACACATATTAAAAAATAATCCACTAAGTCGAGAACTGACAAGCTTACTAAATAATTATAATATAGATATTCATATTACAAAACCAACCAGAAACCAGTCATGTATAGATCAGATAGCAAGCAATATTCCGAAGGTTAATTCTGATGTGCACTATCTATGTCTATCCGATCATGAGACTGGACAAACTTTATCAATTCCAGTAAAGGCTCAAAAATACCATTCTTTTTGGTTTGAGTTTAAACGCGATTTTAGTATGCAGAACATAAATAAGTTTGTCACGTGTATATCCGCTTTGAGTTTTTCTGAAGTTTACAAGCAGGATAAAGTGGAGGCATGTTTTGATACTTTTCATGACACATATAAACTATTCTTTGACTTATGCTTTCCAGTGATAAAGGTAAAAATGACGAACAGTGGACTAAAGGGGAGATGGTTGACTAAGGGAATAAAAAAATCAAGTATTATAAAGAGAAGACTATATATAAAGTATAAATTTACAGGGGGTAATAAAAAGTTAAATAAAACAAAATATAAAAAATACTCCAATATTTTAAAAAAATGTATAAATAAATCCCAAAGAATACAAAACAATAGGTATTTGAAGTCTAACATAAATAAGTGCAAAGCGACATGGAATATAATAAATGATAAAATTAATAATAAACCTTCACCCAATAATATTGACATAATAAATTTTAATAATATAACATATACAGATCCTAAAAATATTGCTGACATTTTTAATGAATTCTATTTAAACGTCACCAAAAGCAAAACATTCAAAAAGTCTGGTGTAAAGCATTTTGTGAAAGAAAATCAGTATTCAATTTTTCTATGTCCTACTGATGAACAGGAAGTATACAAGTTGTTGGTGTCACTTAATAACAAAAAATCGGTGGGATACGACGATATCAATACCGCGTCTTTAAAAGCATGTGCGGCACACATTTGTAAGCCATTAAGCTACATGATAAATTTATCTTTTGCAACGGGAGAGTTTCCAAGTAAACTGAAACTTTCTGTCATCAAACCGCTTTTTAAGAAAGGTGATGCTAAAGATGTCAATAACTTTAGACCGGTTACGCTCATACCCATTCTATCAAAAATTTTCGAAAAAGCCATGTTAAAACGTATTAACGATTTTTTTGAGAAACATCGTATTCTAAATCAGCAACAATTTGGCTTCCGGAAAGGCAGATCAACACAATTAGCTTGCTTTGATTTAGTGAAAGCTATAACAGAAAGCCTTAATGACAAAACTCCGATTGTAGCAATATTTTTAGATATGAGCAAGGCTTTCGATTTTGTGGAGCACACCATTTTGTTAGATAAGCTGAATAAATATGGTATTAGGGGGGTAGCACACGATTGGATCAGCAGCTATCTCAAAGCTAGGAATCAATGTGTAGAAGTGTCAAAAATAACGACTGATAAGAAGATACCAACAAAAACTAACTCTAAATCAGACTATAAAGAAAACTGCTGTGGTGTACCCCAGGGAAGCATCCTGGGACCACTTTTGTTCTTGAGTTACATAAATGACATTCCTGCTGCAACATCTGAAAAAACCATTATATTCGCGGATGATACTACCCTTATCATTAAAGATAAAGACAATGATAAATTAAGAGATAAAATAACTAAATGTATCCATGACATAAATAATTGGTTAAATGATAATAATTTAATTATAAATATACAAAAAACGAAAATGATACAATTTAGGACGTACAAACAAAATGACATCAAATTGGACATAACTTAGAACAATGAACGTATTTGTGCAGTAGAAACAACTGACTTTTTAGGCTTTACAATTGACCAACACTGTAACTGGAAGGCGCATATTGACAAAGTGTGTTCTAAATTAAATAGGTTTGTATATGCACTCAGGCGCTTAAGGCAAACAGTGTCTATGGAAGCAGCTATTAGTGCATACTATGGATATGTCTCGTCAGTACTAAGCTACGGATTACTACTATGGGGTAACTCAGTCAACATTTTGCTAGTTTTTAGGCTACAAAAAAAATGTATAAGGGCTATATGTAATGCTTGGAGTACTGAAAGTTGTAAACCTCTATTTCAAGATTTAAAAGTACTCCCACTCGCCTGCATGTATATTAAAGTTATATGCATATTTGTAAGGCAGAACTCAGGTTACTTTCCCAAACACTCTGATGTGCTAATGCGACACACGAGACATAGGGATAGATTATTTCTCCCGAAATGTAAGCTCGAGATGTTTAAACGAAATGCCTATGTTCAGGCGATAATAATATTTAATAAGCTGCCTGATGAGATAAAACAGTTGCCGTATTATATGTTTAAAAATAAGTTAACAGCTTGGCTATTAGAGCATTGTTTCTATACAATTAAAGAATATTTAAATTATAAATAGACTTATTAAACTGGACATAATGTAACACACTATTAATATGTAGTAATTGTATTTTATTTAATGACTTGTTTTTGTATTGATTTGTATTAATTTTCATAGATAATTTTAGACTTTTAGTTAGGATATTTTTTGACATTTTATTTTTATCGTGATATTTTTGACTTATTAATTAACCTTATTGACATTTTTAACCTCTTTATTAAAGTTTGAATTTTTGCAATTAAGGTATTAAGTTACGTACAGAGATATATTATCTGTGGTTATGATTGACTTCGACTTTGAAAAATTGACATTTGCATGCTGTTTTATAATGGCTAAACATGTGCACATTGTAAATTTTGTACCAACCGTAAATTACCGTGTTTTTGGCAAATAAATGATTATCTTATCTTATCTTATCTTATCTCAATAGCCAACCTTATGGCTTTCTTTAATTACTTAGTTACTAGTAGGGGTTGGACTAAATAATCTTAGACAAGTACCAAAACATTTTATTTACAAGTGATTTTGTTAGCTTAGGTAGGGACCTTTTGTCTGCAAGCAAGTTGATTTTTTTGAAGTCCTTTCTTCTGTTTTGTAATTATTAATCTTTGGCCAAAAGCGTCATCATAAGCCTATAAACGTCCCACTGTTGGGCACAGGCCTTATCACATGGACAACAGCATATTGGAACCAATGCAAGTTGGTGCATTTTAATGACGGCCAACTTACGACATCAACTCTGCCTTCCATACACTAAAATGCCGTTAACCGACCTGAGGTCGATTTTGACTTTTTGATATCATTCAAATATCAGGATAAAACGCAACATTGAACTGTCTGACTCATTTTTTTTCTATCTTTTTGGTTCCCTGAGATATCGATATCGACACGAAAAACACTGTTAAACAAAAATATATATTTTTTAAATTATAAAATGCTATAAAGTTTTTAATTCCAATTTCATAGCTCTCTTCTTTTAAATCACAAAGTTATGATCCCATGACTTAAATGCTGTTGATTAATATACTAAACTATAACCCCTTACTGCATAGCATGCCATATCTGGCATTAAGAATTTTCAAGATGTAATTTAAATTTGGTGCATGGTGAAACTACATGCTATGCAGTAAGGGGTTGTGGCGAAACACCACATAATGTTTTTCATTAAATGGTGATTATCTCGAAATGTATCTTTTTACGTTAAACGGCATTTTAGTGTATGGACAGCAGAACTGGAATCAATGACTTTATAGCTGCCTTCTGAGGATGGATTAGAGATAATAACATACATTTATTAATGATCACACTTGCATTACAAAAGGATAAATTAATATTCTAAGTCTAGATCTTTAGTTACGGTTGCAAAACGAAAATCACCATGCTTTCCTAATTAGTTTACTAATTATCTATTTACCAATTGAAACTATGAAATTAACATAATGACTTTGAAAATTAACACAACACTATTTAAAGTCATTAATAAATTGCTAATTAAAACTCTTGTGGTACATTTCATTAATCATCATAATGCAATAAAGGAGAACTAATTGAATGAGCGATAAATGAAATTGGGTTTTATTTATAACTTGTAGATATTTTGTATATAATTTGCTAAAGTATGACGGTGTTTCTATGTTGGAGTGGACAAATGCACAGGCGGGCCGCTAGTATTTCGTAAAAACTTAATTACATACTTAACAAGACCCCCGACCTGCTGGATTTCTTTATGACCAAAAACATAGACAGTAACCTTATGAACACTGAGTCATATTCAGACCTATCTTCGGACCACAGTCCAGTCGTCCTAAACCTCAACACAAACATCTTACTTAACGAACCACCCCCTAAAATATATAGCATCAAAACTATGAACTGGAGACTCTACCAATGTTTAGTGACGGCTGGAACTGATTTACGAACAAACATCAGAACAACAGAGGATTTGGAGGATGCTCTTGAAACTTTCGACAAAACTATCCACAGCGCAGCTAAAGAGGCTTCCCAGGCACATGACGGGGCCAAGCAGAAAGGCAGACCTTCAAAACAAAATATTTACCCGAAGGGAATTAAGGAAAAAGTGGCTGAACGTCGCAGATTAAGGAAAATCTGGCAAACCACGCGATACCCTTGCGATAAAAGAGCTTTTAACACATCATCTGAAGAACTTAAGGAACTAATCAAAACTTACCATAATGACAACCTACAAACCTACCTGTCTGGTTTGACCCCCTCGCCTAACACAAATTACTCGCTGTGGAGAGCGACCAAAAAGTTAAAAAGGCCCAAAACCCAAATCACACCAATAAAAACCAACACCGGAGAGTGGGCCAAGTCAGACCAAGAGAAAACAGCAGTCTTTGCTGAGCACCTGAGTCACGTCTTTCAGCCATTCTCTGGCATCAACTCTGATCACACATCCGAAGTTGAAGATTACCTTCAAACGTCACTGCAAATGTGTTTACCTCTGAAAAGTGCAAGTCCAAGAGAGATCCAAAAAGAAATTAAAAACCTGCAAGATGGAAAATCAGCAGGATATGATGAAATAGACGCAAATCTATTGAAAACCCTTCCACATAAAGGAATAATGGCCCTGGTCAAAATATTTAACTCCTGCCTAAGACTATCGCACTACCCAGGTCAATGGAAAATCGCTCAGGTGGTAATGATACTCAAGCCCGGAAAGCCCCCACAAGAAGCGGCCTCCTACCGACCCATTAGTCTCTTGCCGATCACCAGTAAGTTGTTCGAAAGAATCCTCCTAACCAGAATGAAAGAACACCTTAACAACATCATTCCAAGCCATCAATTTGGGTTTAGGGCTCAACACGGTACCATCGAACAAGTGCACTGCCTCGTCGATGTGATTGGCAGATCACTGGAAAACAAACAGTACTGCTCCGCAGTATTTCTGGACATCAGCCAGGCCTTTGACAAAGTGTGGCACAAAGGTCTGCTGTACAAAGTAAAGAAATGGCTTCCTCACTCTTTCTATCCCCTACTAGAGTCTTACCTAACGAAACGCTGCTTTGAAGTCAAACTCAGAAATGTATGCTCAGCATTGCATGAAATAAAGTCTGGAGTGCCACAGGGCAGTATTCTGGGTCCAATACTCTACCTAATATACACGGCAGACCTCCCCACAAAAGTGAACACCACTGCAGCTACTTACGCCGATGACACTGCAATTCTGTCGGTTCATACAAACCCAGATACAGCTTCTCTGCTACTCCAAGATCATCTTAACGAAATTGAGATACGGTTAAGGAAGTGGAGAATAAAAGAAAACCAAAACAAGTCAACTCACGTGACCTGCAGGGTGAAGGTGACGTGACCTTCACCCTGCGTAGGGACACTTGCCCGCCAGTCAAACTCAATGACGAAGAAATCCCGCAAGAAGAGCATGCAAAGTACTTGGGAATGCACTTGGACAGGAGACTGACTTGGCAAAAGCATATCTGGTCTAAGCGTAAACAACTTTACGCAAAGCTTCGAAGTATGTACTGGTTAATTGGACGTCACTCTAAACTAAGGACAGATAGTAAAATAATGGTGTACAAAGCTATTCTGAAACCGATATGGACGTACGGGATCCAACTTTGGGGCACATCCAGCAACATCAACATCGAAATCCTAGAAAGATTCCAGAGCAAAACACTAAGAGCAATCTTCAACATCCCCCAGTGTATAAGCAACAAGTACATTTATCAAGACCTAAAGATTAAAACAATAAAGCAGGAAATCACCTCATACAGCGAAAGCTACCAGAAAAAACTATCACGACACACCAACGAACTTGCATCCTCACTGAGCGGAAATGGCAGCCAGTGGCATATAAGACTAAAGAGACAGGACATGCCCAGTCTCCCAATCAGATTCTCCAACATCAAATGAGAGTAATCAGTACCTATAAAACCTGGTTCTCTCTAAGCACTAGTCACTGCGGATATTAAATTATCAGTCAGATGCGCAGCTTATTGTTTCTGGAACAGATTGCTGTGGAGCAGATAGTCAAAAAAAAAAAAAACTAACAAAAGAGCTTTGCATTTTGCAATGGGTGTTTTCTATGTATAAAAATTTCTATGTATTTAAATATTTTAAGTATGTTTATCCGTTGTCTATTAAAAGGCCTATTACATCTTGACTGTGATTTTTGCGTAAAATGGTCAATTTTGGCGTTATGGATCTCAGAAACAAAAATACATCAACAATTATGACTTATTGAATAGTGTAGAATAGCTATTGGAATAGTGCGCGCTTTTTGTAAATTTTGCTTAACTTTTTCATTAAACCCAAAATTGCAGAGCAAGATTTTCATAAAGTGCGCGAAGGCACTTTTTTGAGCTCATCGATTGAACTAATGTTCTAAACAAGTGAAATAAAAAAATTATAATATTATCTCTTATATAGTCGAATAGTGCGCCTCGGAATTTTTAGATATCATTGATTTTATATAGGAAAAACATCTTATTCTAAACCAAAAAAACTTCAAAAATTGCTAAAAGTTAACTGTGAATTTCTCCTATCTACGATAATATTATTGAGAAAAATTTATACCATAGTAATTGTTACTTCATGAGGAATAAAGATTTTATAGTGGATTTATTATCCTATTTCGATAAAAACGATAAATACAACTGCAAATTTACTACAAAATGCGATGCGCCGGCCGTCCGATTTCAACTTATGCTTACAGAATGGAGATTTGTAATATTATGCACAAATTTATTATCCTATTTCGATAAAAACGATAAATACAACTGCAAAATTACTAAAAAATGCGAAAATGGGCATTTTACGCAAAAATCACATTCGAGATGTAATAGGCCTCTTAACCATTTAACGAGTTTCTTCGAAGCTTGTCTTGGGCTAGATAATTGGTGTGATTGTAGGAAAGTACCCTTTCAGACCTGAGATTTTTTTTTACCTAAATCAATGTAATTTTTATGATTTATGCAGTAACTGGTAATGTGATTTATGAGAAAAATAGTAAAAAAATCTGTTTTTAACCAGAGTTTTTAAAAGTACATATCACGATCGTGAGCTCTGGGTCTTACTTCTACCTGCGCACGATCGTGACTTTCTAATTAAATGTTACATATTTAATGATTAACGAGTTAAATTGAATTTATTTGCGTATGTTCACATAAGTTATAGTAATTGGGGAGGTTTTAAACACTAAGATACATAAATAAGCGTACGTATTATTGGGTAAATGAAACGAAAAGTTATTTAGACAGAATATGTTTATTTTTTAGTTTTTAAATCACAGTCATGTTAATATTACACGTAATGCGTTTCTGCCAAATTAAAAACTATTATATCTCATATTATTCTTAAAATTAAGAAACAAATAGGCGGGTAATTTAAAGTCTTTCAGTCAAAAACATATCTTAAAAATTCTTTATCAAACAAAAAACAAAATGCTTTTCTGGCGATACAAATAAAAAAAATCTTCTAATCTTAGCCTTAATTACCTATATACTTACCTATCTAGCCTCATGATTTCAGTCTTCATTGTAAGATATAAATTGAAATAATTGTTTCTTAGTCTTTATTTAGTATCATAAAGGTAAAAGCAGTCTTTGTCACGACTAACGCATAAATAAACGTCACATTTGCGACATCTAATTTTAGACCGTGAAATACAACTCTTGAAACGACATTTACGTGGAGCTTTTATGTCATCAAATGCAGGCAAGTGGTCGTAGCCATCGTATCTTTTCCCAACCGAAGGATTGTTTGCTGGCTTGTATCGACTTGACATATTATTTTGGATGTCAACAAGTGGAGACGATTCAAGCCGGTCTCTATCAGGAGTATTAATAAGCGTTTCAGCTATTTCCAATCTGAATGCCAGTAGATCCGGAATGCAGTGTTTTGGAATACCTTTGGCTAAGGAATCGCATCTGTATAGTCGCCAAGCGTTTACTACAGCTAAGTCCATAAAGTGAAGTATAACTTTCAAAGTCCACTTACGTGTTTTCATAAATGTAGTATTCCATAGACTGGTCTAAAACATCTACACCGCCCATAAATGCGTTATAGGACGTTATTATCTTTGGAGCATCAACATCAACGTAGCATTTTTACTTCTTCTCGTATCTTTTAACAATTTCTATTGCCGTACCACCAGTGCAGTTTGAAGCTGTAAGTACAGCTTTACTGTCCTTCCATTTAACCAAAACTATGTTGTTAGATATTCTTTGCTCAATGTCCCCCTTCTTCATCTTTTTGTCGTTTTTTTTTTTTTATAGCAGAAGGAGGCAAACGAGCAAGCGGGTCACCTGATGGAAAGTAATCACCGCCGCCCATGGACACCCGCAAAACCAGAGGAATCGCAGGCGCGTTGCCGGCCTTTAAGGAAGGAATAGGCTCGTTTCTTGAAGATCCCTAAGTTGTAACGGTCCGGAAATAACGCCGCCGAGAGCTGGTTCCACAACACTGTAGTTCGAGGCAAGAAATTTCTTGAAAAGCGCACAGTAGTAGACCGCCATCCATCAAGGTGATGTGGATGGAATGACATTCGATTGCGTGTAGTGCGGTGAAGGAAATTAGCGGCAGGGATCAAGCCGAACAATTCCTCAGAACACTCCCCATGATATATACGGTACAATATACAGAGAGACGCAACGTCTCTCCGAAGAGCCAGTGGATCGAGCCGACCTGAAATAACCACGTCGCCGACAATTCGAGCAGCTCTGCGTTGAATGCGGTCAAATGGAAGGAGTTGGTATTGGGGTGCTCCAGCCCAGAGATGGGAGCAGTATTCCATATGCGGCCTGACCTGTGCTTTATACAGTTGTAAACGGTGGGCCGGCGTGAAATACTGACCCGCTATTAAGCACACCCAGCTTTTTCGAAGCTAATTTAGCTTTACCTTCCAAATGACCACGAAACTGAACGTCACTCGAAATATCGACGCCAAGGATTCCAATAATCGGATTGGTATCAAGGGGAGCTCCCTCAAAGTTCAGAGGTACGACGAAGGGATGTTTTTTCGCGGTAAATGCGCAAACTTGTGTTTTGGAGGGGTTAAAGCGGACTAGGTTATGTCGGCCCCAATCCGAGACATGACTTAACATGTTCTCGGTGTCAGTCACAAGTTTATTCCGGCTCTCGATGACGCTTTCCAGAGAAATATTAGCTCGCCCGGTGTAGAGCGTATCCCCAGTACTGTCATCCGCATAGCAATGAATGCTGTTGTTATGCAGCATGTCATTGATATGCAGAAGAAACAAAGTAGGGGACAACACACACCCCTGCGGGACTCCAGCATTCACGGGCTTCATGTCGGAGCACGAACCGTCGACTGCGACTCTGATGCTACGCCCAGTAAGAAAGCTGGCAACCCATGAACACAATTTCTCAGGAAGCCCGTATGATGGAAGTTTAGAGAAAAGAGCCCTGTGCCAAACCCTGTCAAAAGCTTTTGCTACGTCCAAGCTAACTGCCAGTGCCTCCCCTTTACTCTCGACTGCCTCCGCCCATCGGTGAGTAAGGTACACTAAAACATCACCAGCCGATCGACCGCGACGAAAACCATACTGGCGATCACTTAGTAGCTGGTTCTCTTCTAGGTACCTTAAGAGCTGGCGGTTTATAATGGACTCCATTACTTTGGAGAGTAAAGAGGTAATAGCTATTGGCCTGTAGTTAGACGGATCTGAGCTATCGCCTTTTTTTGGAATCGGGTGGACAAGGGCTGTCTTCCAAGAGCTCGGGACGACGCCAGTGGTGTAAGAGAGCTGGAAAAGGCGCGTTAGAACTGGTGCCAATTCAGGAGCACACGTCCGAAGCACAATGGGTGGAACTGCATCAGGCCCACTCGCCTTATGGATATCAAGGGAAAAAAGAGCCTTACGAACTGACCTTTGCAGGAACTGAACGTTTGGCATTGTACAAGCGCAATGCGGTATGGTTGGTGGAGAGTTTTCCCCATCGTCCAAGGTCGAGTTTGATGCGAAAAGAGAGCCCAAGAGATCGGCTTTCTCCTTTGCAGTATAGGCCAGGCAGTCATCGGTCTTGTGCAATGGTGGTAGAGACGGCTGACAAAAATTCCCTGAGATAGCTTTGGCGAGAGACCAGAACGCACGCGTCCCCGAAGGAAGACGCACTAGCCTCTCGCCAATTCTACCTATGAATGATGACTTCGCCTTGGCAATGTCCTTCTTAAAGGATCTGGCGGCAAAGTTGTATTTCTTTCTGAGCGTACTGGTGTTTGGATCCTTTGATGACACCGCATTAGCCCAGGCTTGGTAATGCTGTCGCTTTTGGCGAGACGCCATTTTGCAGCAACGACCAAACCATGGTTGGGACTTGCCGCCAATGGGAACCACAGAGTTTGGAATGAAAAGTTCCATTCCCTGCAGTATCACATCAACGACAGAGTCAGCGGCGACATCAGGATCATCCAGCGAGAAGCAAACTCGCCACCACGGGTAGGACGCAAAGAAGCTTCGCATCCCATCCCAGTCCGCTGACCTATAATGCTAGACTCGACGGCTAGCCGCTGGTTGCGGTTTTGAAGTTTCTGTGAGAGGCACAGTGCTGCGAATCAGACAGTGGTCTGATGAGCCTAGTGGTGCGAGGTCAGCAGAAGGTCCAATAAAGAAGGTGCATGGCCCTCCACATCTGGAACCCGTGTTGGCTCGGTTACCAATTGGGACAGACTGTAGGCCAAAGCGAAGTCATGAACGGCTCTACCCGCGTGGTCAGTTGTGCGTGAACCAAGCCATTCGACGTGGTGGGCATTGAAGTCTCCCAATACCACAATCTCGGCCGAGGGGATCCGTTGGAGAAGGGAGTCTGTCGCTGTTTGGACGGTCTCGATGAGTTGGTCAGTTCCGATGTTACCGCTGTGGGACCTATACAGGCACGCGTAGACGCGAGGATGACGTCCGCAGTCGACGTGCAGCCATAAGATGGAGAGGTCCCTATCTTCAAGATTGCCAAGGCGACGAACGCACATATCCTCCCTGACATAGGCACAAACACCGGCTCGTGGCACAAATGCATGTTCCAGGTTGTATCCCGGGTAGCGCAAGTACGAGATGTCAGGAGGGGGGGATATCTGCGTCTCGGTGAGGAAGAGCAAGGCCGGTTTCGCCGTCTCGAGGTGGTAATGGACGGCGCTCAAGTTAGAGTGGATTCCCCTGATATTGCAGAAGTCCACGCGAAGCGTAGGAGGGGGTGCCAATTGTCCCGCCTTTCTCCTGCCTGCAGCATGCCTTGGCACGAACGAACTTTTGCCCTCCCCAGAATACGTAGGGCAGCCTGAGCGAGAACGCTCAGGGGGGGATTCTCCGACACTGGATGTGTCGGTACCCCCCTGGGGTAAATCTAGATTACAGTTCGCTGCCATATCAATTGTGAGGGGGGGGGGTCTCCGGAACCCTCACTCGCCGGGGACGAAACACAACAGCACAGAGTGCCATTGTTTCACGCCGAAAATTCGTGAGAGGGTGGTATTACGCCGGGCGAGCCGACCCAACGCGTGCTGCAACGCAGCGTGGCTCTACCACTCAGTTGGTGTCACTCATTTAGCACCACCCAGGGGTCACGTGTAGGGTCTCAA
Source organism: Scoparia ambigualis (assembly GCA_963921215.1). Taxonomy (NCBI): domain Eukaryota; kingdom Metazoa; phylum Arthropoda; class Insecta; order Lepidoptera; family Crambidae; genus Scoparia; species Scoparia ambigualis. The sequence continues at coordinate 7,402,403 of OY992523.1, read as the reverse complement.
GGGTAAACCTACGGACGCGAGCAACTTAACCCCCAAGATGTCGTCTTTAAAGCTCAGTTTTTGACGTTGCGGAATACGATTGGCCATGATTGTACCGGTTCCATGATATCCGAGTTTCATTAGTTCGAACAACAAAGGGATGGTCGTAAAATATCTATCAAAAAAGACACAGCTTCCACGAGGTACACTCTGGACGAGGCGTAGCACAACTGCAGGTCCGAGACCAAGAGGGTGCGAAAGTGCGGGATTTTGGCCATAATATATTTCGAAATCAACCATGAGCCCTTCACTAGTGGTGACAACAAAATTCTTAAAACCTACTGGGCGAGGCTTGTTTTTAACTAATTGCCTGAGGTGGCACTTCCCTGTGAACGGAATCATTTGTTCATCTACTGAATATCTTCCTGGCGTTCTTAAAATTTTTTTGCAGCCAATTTTGACCGCGATTATTATTGGTTGCACTTTCCAGAGAGGATTAACTGTGGCTTGAATGGGTGGAGAATAGGTTTTCACTACGTGTAAATTATTTCGCAACGTCATAAGTCGGTCTCTTGTCATTGCAGACGTTATCATTTCAATGTTAATTTTTTGTCTCCAATACATAGCGATTCTAGGATAAGATAAAATTCCCATCATAAGGTGAATACCATACAGTATTTTAATTTCCTGTTTAGTAGTTTTTAATATATCGCCAGTTTTTCTCATGTAATACATATTTGTACATACTGACATGTGTTCGAAAAAATTATCATTGTTATAATCTTGGAAGTATTCAAATGGTGATCTAATTACAACCGGTTCTGGGTGGCCAGAGTAATCGTGTGGCTTATCGATAAAACTAGTTTTTTTCCAAATACGTAGACGCTGAGAAACTTTCACTTTAATCAGATTCTTACGTTTTTTGGAAGCTGATGGTCCTCCCTCATCGTTATCTTGAGCACCAATAGTAGGAGTCTTCCTTTTTTTTCCTTCCTTGCGCGGTGGTGTCGGGTCAGCTACACAAGGTACTTCATTTGGTGCCAAGTCTTCACTTTCAAGCTGCGGCGCGAAATATTCTTCATCGGCATCGTCTACCTCTAAGTCAGAACAGTTTCCATCCTGCAGCAAGCTAAGCACGAGCTCTTCATTCAATGGTACTCCTAAAATTAAACAAAATACAAAAAAAAAATGTAAAATTAGACCAACGCACAAATTTGTGCGTTAGTACAATTGCGACATTGAGCTCACGATCGTGCTATACCTACTTTGCAACGATATAATTTCATAATTAGATATATTTTACACAAGATGTTTATAATATTCGATTTCTTAAACTTTAAGCAATATAAAAACATATGAATAATGATATAAAACACTTAAAAATTAATAAAAATAGGAAAAACTTACGATGTCTTGTCCGGGAGTCAATGAACGCAGCCATCTTGGCAGCCCGCACGTGACGACTACTAGACTTTGCCGCGAAAACGAGTTCCTATTGGTTGCTTGACAAACTCACGATGATGTCATTTCGGTTTGGTGCTTAGAAACGAATTGCGCGCGGATATTGAATTTTTTGAAAATGTAACTCACGATCATGTGACTCAGGTTCGAAAGGGATAAAGTTTAAATATTTTTTTTTAATTTTTAATGTAAGTGTTGGTGATGTCTGCGTTTACCATTGTATTCACCAACAGCCCTTCCGTCCAGGTGATCGTAACTACGGTCCCCCCGTAGACATGTGGGGCGCTGGCTGCATCATGGCGGAGATGTGGACGCGGTCACCCATCATGCAGGTTTGTTGTGCATGATGATGGAAACTGGATACAATTGACTTTTCATCATCATCTTCATCAGCCTATAAACGTCCCACTGCTGGGCACAGGCCTCCCACGTGGACAATAGCACGTGAGGATATTGGGCCATAGATATGTCTGTGGCCATAACCCACCGGACTAGCCCAATGCGGGTTGGTGGGTTTTAACGACTGCCATTTTACGACAACAACCGGGACCAACGGCTTAACGTGCCTTCCGAAGCACGGAGGAAGCTCGAGATTTTTTTTATTGGTCACCCATCCAGCGACCCGGCATTGCGAAAGTTGCTTAGCGCGCAAGATCGCAAGCCAAGCGCTCGCCGCTGCGCCATCGAGCTCCTCACTTGACTTTTACATCTTTTATAAAACATTACGTTATTACGAGACGTGGGCGAAATCGGAAGTAGCTTTATAACTGATGCTTTCTGTATCTGCCTTCGTGAACAGAAATTACATATGAGAATACTGCTAGAAACCGCAAGAAATTCAAGGGTTGGTCAGGTCAAGTGTTTTAAACACGACAAAAATGACAAAAAAGGAATTTGTGTTTTTTTCATTTTTAATTAAATAATTCATTTTGTGAATTTTAATTGGATAGTCTTTGAGTATCTAATTTATTTTAAAGCAATAAAATAAGAATAATAAAATGAAAACAATAAAAAATAACTTTTATTTACAACGCGCGGGCAACGACCGGCAGGCCGTCAACCCGTCAACCCCTTGCCCTCGCGTTGTAAATAATCTTTATTTTTAATTGTTTTCATTTTATTTTTCTTATAATTTTGACATTTTTAGCATGTTTAAAACACTTGACCTGATCAGCCCTTGAAGTATCTTGCGATTTCTAGCAGTCACCTTATATACTATCACCATTTTTATCTCCTAAAGGTTAGTCAGAGACTAGGCAACGAGGACCGCATAATCCACATCTCACTTAAAAACAACTGCACTGTGTCAGGTTGGGAGCCCATTCTAATTTTCTGTATGTATGATGTATGTGCATTCTTTAAATATTTCATAATTTTCGCACATTTTAATTTTACTGTTTACTACTTCAAAAATTAATTCTGAGAACGTGTTATTTTAATTTTACACTAACACCTAGGTGTTAGTGAAAAATTAAAATAACCTTAGTTAAGGTTTCCGGTTGTTCCCTGTTGAATTTTTTTAACGTTTTCACCAGGGTCCCACTGAGCAGCAGCAGCTCATCCTCATCTCGCAGCTGTGCGGCTCGTGCACTCCCGACGTTTGGCCCGGCGTGGAGGCCCTAGACCTTTACAACAAGATGGAGCTGCCGAAAGGACAGAAGCGGAAGGTCAAGGTAGGACGACTCACCATCATAATATGTTAGCCAGTTCCTCAGTGGTTGAGGATTCCGGGTGAAGCGCGCTTAGCGAGATGAAGGCCAATCGCTTATCCATAGTGGAAAAAGAAACATCTTAAGCCGAGTCTTTTCGAGCGCTTCTCTCTCGCTTTCTCTTGCTCTCTCGACGGAACGGGGCAGGTGTATCAGCGAAGCGGCGCAAATAGGCGCGTTTTATAGGTTTTTTACCTTATAGGATTACAGAATTAGCAGGTCTCTATAGTACTTCAAAATAAATATTTACATGTAAAAATTATATGGAAAATTAAAAAAAAAAAATAAGAAATCAACCGTTTTAGTTTTTTATTTTGGCCTGTTTTCGGGATTTTTTATTTTTTTCTTTCGGGAAAGTAAATCTAATCGCGTAACCTAGCACGGCCCCCCGAGCTAGGCACGTAAAACTAATGGCAGTGCTTCAGATGCTCAATGTACCTCTAGAATTTATCAACAGAATTCAATGTACCCCAACCATTTTGACAGAAATTGCGACAAAATGCCTTTATCGCAATTTCTGTCAAAATTTAGTTTTATAGTTTTGTCGTCTTCCTAGAAGAATAATAAAGTGAATACAAATAAAAAAAGTATACCTTTTTTATGTTTTTCCAATGTACCTCTTAGTTCTTCGCAATTTACCAAATTTAGATACAAAATTACGATATTGGTAAATAACAGTACACGCTTGGTAAGGTAAGCCACCGGGCTTAGCCACTAGACCACAGAGACGGTGAAAGTTCTTTTTTCGCTCACACTCGTGGGCAAAGCGACGGCGCCGGCGGCCGCGCGCTAGGTGACAATAATTTTAATTTTCCTAAGGAAAAGTTAAGACAAAAAAGTAAAAAAAAAAGAGTTTTTATTTCATTATTTGCTTGTGCTGCTGCTGCTATAGGATCACGTAAAAAATTTGACGGGGGGTCCACAAAATTAACCCTGCATTGGGGCAGTAATCTGAATTTACGCTGACCACGCCATGGTTTACCCACAGGAACGGTTGAAGCACTACGTGAAGGACCCGTACGGCTGCGACTTGCTGGATAAACTGCTGCAGTTGGACCCGGCGAAGAGGTGCGTGTCGTGTTTATTAACTTGCGTGTAGCAAAGTAACTGATTTTAGACAGGGTATAGAAAGACCCATGGACGCTTCGATCAACATTACAACTAGATGTCAGGTCGGCGTTAAAAATGTGTCTCGGTTAATAAGAGCGCACTTGAGAAGTGAGCTCTTATTTTCTCGCAAGGCAATAACAGGAAAAAGTACTTTATTTGCTGTCCCTTAAGGTTGATTTCACCATTAAATGTTATTGACGTCTTTTCATTTTTAAGTGACATTAGTAATTTCTTGCTTTGAAAAAGTATTTATTCACGTGGACATAATTTAGCTTTGATTTTGTACGTGACGCGTTATCTAGTTGGTATTGTTGATCGAAGCATGGACGGCATGCTTATTCCCGAAGGGTTAGTCAGAGACTAGGCAATCGACCGCAAAAATGGTCCTCTGCCATAGTCCACTTTCCATCAAATAGCGACTGCACATGTGCTCAGCGTGACAGTGGGTGAGTGATAGAGCCCGTGTGATTTTCCAATCTCCTCATAGGCTGTTGTACATGAGGGAAGCTTATAATATTGATATTTATCCATATTCCGTATTTAGTTTATAGATATCATGCACCCACTCCCCCTATTATTTTTTAATATTCTCTCTTTACCCAAGGTTGCCTGAAAGAGATTGCTATTTAGCAATAAGGCTGCCTAATTGTACTCTCTTTTTTATAATTTGTGCTGTTTTTGTAATTGTTATTTTCTTTTTGTGCAAATAAAGTTTTTATTATTATTCTACAACGGGTAAGCGCTTGGCCTTCATCTCACCTGATGGTAAGTGACGATAAGGCCGAAGGTGGAAGCGCCAGAACTCGGAATCCTCAACCACTGAGGAACTGGCTATCTTATCTCAAACTGTCGGAACACAACAATTCTATAAACATCGTTGTTATGGCGACAGACTTAGATAAGATGGTGGTAGCTAGCCAGGCGGACTTCACAGCCCTACCACCAACCAAACCGAGCACACAAAGATGTACCCCCCGCTGGGAATCGAACCCGGGACCTCTGGGTCTGAAACCGGTGGCTTGGCCACTAGACCACAGAGGCGGTTAAAAAGTGTTTATTATTATTATTAATGACAAGCGGCCTCTCGCGGTTACACCCGCGTGGTTCCCGTTCCCGTGGGAATATCGGGATAAGCCTATGTGTTAATCCAGGTTATAAACTATCTGTATGCCGAATTTCACCAAATCCATTCAGTAGTTTTTACGTGAAATAGTAACAAACATACACACTCACAAACTTTCGCGTTTATAATATTAGTTTGAAGTTTGATGTTATTGCAGGTACGACGCCGACACCGCGCTCAACCACGATTTCTTCTGGACGGACCCGATGCCGTGTGACCTGGCCAGCATGCTGGCGCAGCACACTCAGAGCATGTTCGAGTACTTGGCGCCGCCGCGCCGCCCCGGACACCTGAGGCACCACCATCACGCGGCGCCGGCGCAGTCCAAGCCCGCGCCGCCCCAGGACTCCACTTACCAAGATAGGGTGTTCTAGGAGAAAGGGAGGAAGGAAAGACGAAGGATTGGAAGGAAAATCGAGATGCCAAGACGTAGAAACAAGTGATACAGTGTAAATAGTGAGCTAGGAAGGAAGGAAGTACGTAAACAAGCAAGATCATCAGGCCAAGACGTAGAAACAAGTGCTATAGTGTAAATAGTGATTGTGTGTGTATAACCAAAAGGACTTTGCCTACTAAGGCTATATCAGGTGCCACCACCATGCAGTGCAGGACTCTACTTATCGAGATACGGTGTTCTAGAAGAAAGGGAGGTTGTGAAGGAGCAAGTTATACAGTGTAAATAGTGAGGTAGGAAGAAGGAAAGACGAAGGGTTGGAAGCAACATCAAGATGCTAAGACGTAGAAGCAAGTGATACAGTGGAAATAGTGAACTCGTATGTGTTTAAGCCAGCTAAGCAACCTATCTAGGATAAGGTGTTCTAGAACCGCAGATGATAGAAAGGAAGGACGTAAAAAGCAAGTTGCATTGTATATGGTGACCTCGTGTGTGTATAACCAAAAGGGCTTTGTACAAAAGATCTCAATAGGTCGATGTGCTACTGCGAGAGGGAGACATCTGCAGGGCCCACTAATATAAGAAGGTAAGACAGGGATAGTAAGGAAGGTAGGATGAATACAAACAAGACCAAGATGCCTGGACGTAGAAGCTAATGCTACCACCGCATTTGGCAAAGAGTGGCGATTAAGGCCATCAATGGGCTATTTGACAGTTGTAACAATAACATACGAAATATGTCGGATATTGTAGTTTATAATTTAACGACACTTATCCAATAGTTTTTATATTAAGAATAATTTGTAAATATTTTATTTTTACAAAATAAATTTGTGATTTTTTATCTGTGGATTGTAATCCACGGGTCTTGTAAGACCCGAAACACGGGCGGCCGTGATTAAGCTTCGTGTGACGTCACATTTCACAAAATAAACAAAACTATCTGTCAGGTTTCAAGATAATGTTTGTTTATTGTGGTGTGACATCACAGGGTTAAATGTCACGTGACCAACCGTTTTCCCACAAATTTGAAATGAATGAAAAAAATAAGTTTTTTTTTCTATTAAATAACGCTTTTTCGAGTAAAACATTATTGTACGGTGTATATGTGTTTATAATTTTTAAAATACTTTTCTGAAAACTGTCAAGTAGCCAATTGTATCATCGTTATTTTAATTAAGATTAATTGGCTATTTGACAGTTGTAACAATAAAATATGAAATATGTCGGAAATGGTAGTTTATGATTTAACGATAATTATCCAATAAGTAGTTATTTTTTATTAAGATAATTAGTAAATATTTTATATTTACAAAATAAATTTGCGATTTTTTGTCTGTGAATTACAAGACCTGAAACACGGGCGGCAAGGGGCGGCCATGATTGAGCTTCATGTGACGTCACATTTCACAAAATTATCAAAAATTAACTGTCAGGTTTCAAGATAAGTTTCTTTATTTATTGAAATGTGACGTCGCTGACTGGTATGCTTATGCATCATCAGTTAGAGATCAGGTAAGTTCCCTACCGATTGCTGATTCCTCAAACGCGCTCTTGGCATATACTGATTTTGTAAACTCTTTACTCTCTTCTGCTGAAGCACATTTCCCTTTAAAAAATCCTGTCCGTAAAATTTCCCCTCCTTGGTGGGATGCTGAATGTACTGCCATCGTTCAAAAACGAAAGGAAGCTGAAAGAAGCTACAATGGTTCGATGACTTCTGAAAATTATGTTAGGTATAAACGAACAGCGGCACAAGCACGGAAACTTTTATCCAAAAAAAAAAGATCAGGTTGGATAAAATTCTGTGAAAGCATGTCACCCAGAACCTCAACATCTCTGGTTTGGAAACAAATCAGAAGATTCCGACAATACCTAACTTCTCCCAATGTGTCTTCGAATGACCCATCCCTTTGGTTGAATGCTTTCGCTGACAAACTAGCTCCTCCTTTTGCCCCAACGTTGGACTGTTTCCCTTCTTTAAGTAGCTATGTTTCTTCCTCCCCAAGTACCCTTCTTGACTCCCCATTTTCATTACAAGAGCTCCTTTCAGCCTTACAAGGCTTAAATGACTCTTCTCCTGGTGACGATGGGATTCCTTATTCCTTTTTGATTAAAGCGCCTCTTCCAGCAAAACTGTACTTTTTAAATTTGATTAACATATTCTTTGATCAGGGCATAGTGCCAGACTGTTGGAAGCAACAGATAATTATTCCGATCCCAAAACCTGGTAAAGACCCTCTTCACCACAATTCATACCGTCCCATCGCTCTGTCATCTGTCTTCCTCAAAGTCATGGAGCATATAATTAAAAATCGCCTCGAGTGGTTTGTCGAATCGCGTGGTATTCTATCAAAGACTCAATTCGGGTTTCGGAAGGGCTTTAGTACGCTGGACAGTTTAGGGATATTAACGACAGATATCAGATTAGCATTCAAAAACCAAGAATACCTTGTGGGTGTCTTTTTAGATATAGCTTCGGCCTATGACAATGTCCAGCTTCCAGTGCTCAGGCAAAAATTGCTGAATCTGAGTGTCTCAGAGAAGTTGGTGCGCCTCATCTGTAATTCACTGATGTCTAGATCCATTTCGGTCAGATATCAAGATACTCTTCTTCCTCCTCGACTAATTTGGAAAGGCCTCCCGCAGGGCTCTGTGTTATCTCCTTTGCTTTACAGTATATATACCCATGATCTGGACGTGACTGTTAACTCATTCTGCAATATTTTACAGTACGCCGATGACATCGCTCTATATGTATCCTCGAAGTCAATACCTGATGCGTCTTCACGATTAAACACTGCAATCAAATACCTTGGGGATTGGTTATCTAACCACGGGCTTGATATTTCAGTTTCTAAGTGCTGCTGTGTTACGTTTACTCATAAGCGCTATACACCGGAGGTGTATATTGTATCAAATGGAGAAATAATTCCTTGCAACAACAAAGTAAAATTTTTAGGTTTAATCTTAGACTCTAGGCTGACAGGGACTGCTCATTTTAATTATATTGCTGAAAGAGCCGAGAGAGGAGTCAACGTTCTTCGGTCGCTTTCTGGCGTTCGATGGGGTGCACATCCATACTCACAAAAACTTTTATACAATGCCATCATCCGTAGTCACTTTGATTATGCTTCCTTTCTTCTGGATCCGGGCAATAAATCTGCCCTGGATAAACTAAATAAGATCCAGTCTAAGTGTCTACGCATTATATTGGGAGCTATGAAGTCCTCTCCCATCAATGCTCTCCAGGTCGAATGCGTTGACCCTCCTCTCTACCTTCGTAGGCAATACCTTAGTGACAGATTTTATCCAAAAGTTGCTCAAAATTCAACTCATCCTCTTTTAGCTCGACTAGATCTTCTCTGCTCATTAAGTAACCCCTCCGACCCTTCCCATAAAATACCTTGCATTCTCCTTAGTCATCAAAAATTCAATCGCCTCCCCGCTCCTATTGAAAAAATTCCTCTCAACCCTCTTTTCTCTAACAGCTTTGAATCTTTAATTTTTCAACCCCCTATTATTCTTAATTTTGGTGTATCTAAAGATGCTATAAGCGCTCCCCAAGAATTCCGCAGTATCTGGTCCGAGCGCTGGCAAGGCTGGTTCCCGATTTACACAGACGCGTCCAAGCTGTCTGAGGGTGGCTGTGTTGGTGCGGCGGTCTGGATACCTGCGTACAAAATTAGCTTAACTTTCAAATGCCCACCGGTAACATCAGTTTTTACAGGCGAATCGGTTGCTCTTTTGGAAGCGATTCGCTTTGCCAGGTCTCATTCTATAAATAATTGCATAATTTTCTCCGATTCTCTAAGCTGCCTTCAAACTATTTTGGCCATTCCTTTTAAATCAAAAACAAAGTTCCCTATTATACTTATGATCAGAGAGGCTCTTTTTGAATGTAAGAAAAATGATATTAACATTGTTCTTGCCTGGATTCCCAGTCATTCGGGAATTCCTGGTAATGAGACTGCCGACTCGTGGGCGAAAGTTGCGGTTTCAACTGGCTCTCTGGAACACTTTAAATTGTACTCCCATGACGCCGCATCCCTTTCTAACTTTCATCTGTTTAAATCATGGCATGTGCATTGGAACCAGACTAAAAGATCCATTGGTAAATATTACGCGGACATACAACAAACCATCCCGCCCCGACCATGGTTCTTCAAACACAAACGTCTCTCCAAAAAAGTTGTGTCTATCATCTGCAGAATTCGTATAGGTCATGCTTGCACTCCTGTACATTTAATGAAGTTGCATATTAGGGATAGCTCCATCTGCGAGTGTGGTCTCGATGAAGGTAACACCAACCATCTTTTCTTTAATTGTCCGAATATGGGCTCTTCCCTCTTTGATTTCCTTCCTAAAAGCGTTCCTCGCCCTTGTAATATTAAATATATTCTAAATTCCTTATCTCCCCCAATCTTAAAGTCTCTTAATAAATTTATTACATCCACAAATATTAAAATCTAATATATAAAATATTCCCTCATAACATTTCCCCTACCCCCTCCTATTTCCTCTACAAGCTTGTTTGTATAGTTGTATATAATACTATTTTGTTGTGATGTCCTATTTGTGTTGTCTTGTTTTGTTTTAGGTGGTTATGTTCTAACGTAGCTATTTTTTCTTCTATCCATTGACGTTCGTGTAAATGCTGCACACGTGACTTTGGCGGAACAGCGAGCCCTCGTAGGCAAGCTTAAGTTCGCTCGCCAAAAATAAAAGAAGAAGAAGAAGAAGAAATGTGACGTCACAGACCAAAATGTCACGTGACCAACCATTTTCGCACAAAATTTTAAATCAATAAAGAAAAATATGTTTTTTTCTGTTAAATAAAGGTTTTTTCGAGAAAGAAAATATTGTATGGGGTATAAAATAAGCGTTTGTAATTTTTTAAATACTTTTTCGAAAGCTGTCAAGTAGCCAATTATTGTTTGTGCAATTCAAAGTTCTTGTATTTGTCATAGGCACGATTATATCTATGCTGTTGAAATTTTTATTTAACTAAATAATTGTTTTTATATGGATAGTGAAATACAGTGAAAATGTAAAAAAAACATATTTTTTATATTAAAAAGTTTTTTTAAGTCTTATGTTATTGTATTTGCTTTTCATACAGAAGATAATATACAGGTGTATAGGGAGTGGCAGTCACACCGATAATCTTACTGGTAGTACCACGGGTAATTTTCTTTGTCATTACTTTTTAATTGGTGTTTTTTTTTGTTTTTAAACATTCATAACTAACCAGTACTTTCATATTTGAAAAAGGTTCTACAACACTCGATTTTTAAAGCATAAGCATACCTCGAAATACGTTTGTAGGGAATATTATATTGATAAGTAGTATCAGGGGTAGTGTAAAATCTACCAGACAGGATAGTACGAGTAGTACTATGGGCAAAAAAGTTACCCGTGGTATAATGCGGTTTATCAAAATAGTTCCTATGCATCATGGTGGCATTCCTGTCTTGTTCCTGCAGTCTTGCCAACTTAGTAGATTTTCCATAAAAACTAATTATATAATTTAATAAAGTTTATTTTTTTCTCATGTCATCAAGTGGTTGAGTGTGTGACTCTATAAACCCACTGGAAAAACCAAAAGCCACTAAATGCAATTTTTCGCCACTAAAAGTGGGGTCGAAACCACCAGTTTTAGTGGAAAATCCACTAAGTTGTTTTCTGAGGTTTAAGCGAGCACTACACATTAAAATGAAACACTTTTTACGGATTAACTCGCGTTTAATTTACTATTTACATAGTTTTTTTGTATTATCCTGACGTTTCGAACCCTTTGCAGGGTCTGTGGTCACAGGGAGACTGCTATTTCCAGTCCGTACTGGATCACATATTGTTTTCTGAGGTTTAAGCGAGCACTACACATTGAAATGAAACACTTTTACGGATTAACTCGCGTTTAAGTTACTATTTACATAGTTTTTTTTATATTATCCTGACGTCTCCCTGTGACCACGGACCCTGTAAAAGGTTCGAAACGTCAGTATAATACAAAAAAACTATGTAAATAGTAAATTAAACGCGAGTTAATCCGTAAAAAGTGTTTCATTTAAATCCACTAAGTTAGCAATACTAGCAGGAACAACACAGGAATGCCAACATGACGGCATAGGAACTATTTGATGAAACGCACTATACTACCAGTAAGACCATCGGTAGTACCACGGGTAAGAAAAGTAGCTTGCGCGTAGAGTGTGCAAGCTAATATTGCCGGAAAGTGGCCGACCGGGTAATTCCTCGACTGTCCATTATAATACCACAGCTAGGCCACCCTATTAAGTTTCAAACAACTTGTTGAGGACTTCTTGGCGGGAAAGTGAAGCGTCATGTCTGTATTGTCATATTTTCTTAAATTTGTGTTTTGTCGAATAATAATGTGAAATAATGGTGGATTATTAACCGTTATGTGTTCGTGAACGTGCATGAGTGTTGGCAAATAAAACAAAACAGTGCAACATCACTTTTCAAATTCTCTCAAAAAGTCCGTGTGAGAATTAGTAAAGTCCCACATCTTTACTGGAACTCAAGGGATTTGGGGGAATATAATTAAGCTTATTATACTCACTCATTATCATCTTATAAGCATACTATATAAACTCTATTATTTCGACTGAAGGACTAGTATCCATGGTCAAGAAACAAATTATCAAAAAAAATCAAACAACTTGTATCTTTGCTGTTGACATTTTTAACTTTATCGCTCTGAAAATATATCAATCCGACATTTAATATTCATGAGGCTTTCTAAAGGGTTGTGAAGATACTATCACTGCCACATACACATAGCAATGTTTGTTGACATTTAAATTCTCAAGTTATAACTTGAACTGTTTAAAATTGTAATATGCTATTCTAGCATTTGTTACAGTGAGACTGGCTATGTAAAAGCATTTATGTTGTCAACATACACTATATAAGGCGACTGCTAGAAGCCGCAAGAAACTTCAAGGGCTGGTCAGGTCAAGTGTTTCAAACATGACAAAAAAGAAATTCGTGCTTTTTTCATTTAAGGTAAGTATAAAAATAATTCATTTTGTAAATTTTCCTTAGATAGTCTTTGAGTACTTATCTAATTTATTTTTAAGCTATAACATAAGAAAATTAAAGTGAAAACAATTAAAATAACGATTATTTACATACAACGCGCGGGCAGCGGCCGTCTGTTGACCCGTCCGCTTCAGCCGGGCGATAAGTACCTACGTTAGTCTGATACAGTGTAAATAGTGACCAGCCCTTGAAGTTTCTTGCGGTTTCTAGCAGTCGCCATATAAATAACAACCAATTTCCACGTATGTATGTTCGCACATCACTTCAGAACAGCAGGGGCCCAAGTCTGCTAAATTACGAATGGCATAATTGAATCGCAATTGGATCGCATTGTAATTGTTTGACACATTTGGTATTCATAAATGAGTAAGAGAATACCAAATGTGTCAAACAATTACAATGCGATCCAATTGCGATTCAATTATGCCATTCGTAAATTAGCAGACTTGGGCCCCTGCTCTGTAACAAAAATATCCTTAGGTATATTGATATATTTTTTTTGTTGTTTGTAATTATTATTGTCAATACAAACAAGGATTGTATAAATATATTTTTTTGGATATTTGTTACGGGATACGCTTGTTCACGCGGACGGGCGGGTCGCTTGTATACTTAGCATAAATTTGTCTTAAATAAATATGATTATTATTACACAGCAAGAGCTGTGATGACGATAAAATGTCAAAGAAGAAGGTGCAAAATTCACCCACGTCCTTCAGCAAAGAGGAGTACTTATCTCAAAATAGACAAAATTAAGTTTTAAAAGATGGCATAAGTACTTTAAAAATCTAAATGATTTATTTATTATTTTAAGCAAATATATACTTTACAACTTTATTACAACTGAAATAACGAATTTATTGTAATCGACATCTTCTCAGTTCGTTGGCCGCATCCACATCAGTCTTGTCTCGGTAGGGCTGCTCCATCATCGAAGCCGAATAACTTGGCTATTGGTTTAAATTTATGCCTTGTGCCGCGAATGCACATGCTAGTGGCACGTATTATAGAGATGATGATTCTTGATCTTAGCCAACCCTTACTTACCCTTACTTGAAAATCTATCCTTACAGTCGATCATATAAAAAAATTGATATGAAAATTCGTTCAGGAGAAGTGTTTGAATACTTCTGCTGCATAGCTGCTTTTTGCTTAAATCATGTTTAAGTTCGTTGGCAAGCCAATATTTATGATAATGTATTATTATTATTTATTTTTACGAGTTTAAAGAGAAGTCTACAAAAATAAAACATTTTTTTACAAATTTATTTAATTTCAATGTCTCTTAATAACTCTCTTTAAACTCTTAAAAATGAATAATTATAATTATATAATAAACAACTCAATTTGTCTATTTTTTTAAATAATCCTCTTTGCTGTAGGATGTGGGTTAATTTTGTATAGGCCGCGCACCTCCTCCTTTCGTTAATAAATTTTGAACTTTGTGATTTTCACAAAGAGTTGTGATTTGTGAATATTTTATTTGTTTTCAAACATTCTTCATCCAAATAAATTGGCCCCTATTGTTAAGTTATTTTGTATGGTGCTAAACAGCCTAGGAGGACATATTGTATCTATATTATTATTTTTAACATATGGGTGAAAAAAGACCCTTAACGACGTCGATTATTATTGCATAATTACAAAGATTTCTCTGTATTGGACTCAAGTTTTACATAAAACAGCTGTTTTACAATATCTTAAAATCGGTTCAACCATATTTGAGTAATCGGATAAGTAACTAACATTAAAAAAAATAGTTCCTCCTAACCGTAACCTAACCTCCTAGTAACCTCCTCATTTTTTTCAAGTAGTTGGTTAAAAATTAAAGTGGTTTCCCAGCAATTGTTTCTGCTCAATATTGCTTGTTTTTGGTGTTAAAGCCTTCAACTTCAACCTTCCACGAAATGTCAAATTTCTACAATACACTTTGAACTTTGTTGCAAAGAAATTACCGTGGTATAAGTATCAATACCGATTGAAGAAATTTGTCAGTTTTGGTTAGGTTGGTCTGCAGGCGTGTGACATGTGTACATTATGCGTTCCAATAATGTCGACTTCGATATGGGTCCTTTTATACCCCGTGAATGTGTCTGAAGAATGTGTGAATGTCTCGTAATGTTTATTGCTGATGCAATGTGACTGAGTTACTGTACATAAATGTACCTATGTATAACTATGCTAATATGAATAAATGTATACTTACTTACTTTTTTAATTTCTGTATTTTCTTCAAAAATAATGTAAACTATAGAATTTCTACATAATTCAATATTAAATACCATTTTAAACTTTCATGGTCACTACAATTATTTTTATGAAAAAACAGGATTTTACCATCTTTGAGTTGTTGTTAATGAGTTTTTATTATTTTAATATTCTGTGATCGGGGACTAAATAACAACAACTCAAACATGGTAAAAATACCGTTTCTTCATAAAAAAAACAATTAAATATTTTTTTAAGCCACACTGAAAGGTACTACGCTCACCCCCTATCTATTCTTATTCGTCGTACAATGCGCGCGCGCTGCTGTTTTTCACTAGCAATTGGCACAGTACACAGCATGGTACGATGAATGGGAGATTTACTGGCAGTCCAAATTAAAAAATAATTTTTTTTTCAAAAACACTCGATAGATGGCGTTTTACGAAAGTCGGGGTTTTACAAAGGCTGTAATATCCAGCTTGTCATCCAAAAATAAAAAAATAGTATTTTCATTTCAGGACCTATTTCTATTTTGCTTTCGTTCACAGTTTGACAGTTGCACTATATTAATATTTTCTGGTATCATTACGATGCCATACACGTGTTCTCCATGGACTCGCCTTTTACTAAGCGCCATCTATGAAGTCATTAGGAACCAATTTCTTTTTTTTTGATCTCGGATAATCGCCCATTACGATAAGACAGGGGGTGAGCGTATGCCACTTGTCTAGGTCTTCTGATGGTCATTGACGATAACGTCGTAAGCGCGTTTCACCCGGAATCCTTAACTACTGAGAAACTCTTCGATAAACAATACCAACTAGATAACGCGTCACGTACAAAATTAAAGCTAAATTCTGTCCACGTGAATAAGTAAGTATATATATATTATACTTAAACAGCTACATTTCTTTACTAACGAACTGAGACAAAAGTTATAAAACAGTTTTAAATTCAACTTAATTACAACCATGGCACCTCAGAGTCAGACATAGTGTAAATCTATATCTGTGCGCCAGTAATAAAGTCACAAATGCATCCATCTACGCATCCACTGATCTGTTACTTACATACACAAATGTTGGCGCGTGTATTGGTCAACGTTGGCAAAACATTATAAGCGTGGGTTATAAAATCGGTAATTGTGTTCAAAATTTAATGTTATTTGTTAGTTTAAGCTTTAATAGTATGTTATACGGTTATATTTCAGAGAAACACAGTAGACGTTGTCCAAACTTCTTTTATTTTAACAATTCTTTAAATTACAATACTTTATCCTTATAGAATAATAATTAAATTAATTGCACTACTATTACAGTAACCACTTTTATATTTAAGTCCGTCTACTCCGAAGATCCGAATTAGAATGCCTCAGCCCGCCTAGACTAACAACCTGTCGCCATTTTCCCGCCTTTTTCTTGTCGTCACTCATGCCTTCTCGCGCCATTATTTTTATACAGTCGTTCATTCATTCAGCCAGAAATTAAAAAGTTACAATAATGCCTAGATTTTACGAATAAATTAATACAAACTTTTAGAAAATTCTTAAAAATGAAATTAGACAGGACTAAAATCAATAAATTTTAAATAAACCTAACACTCGACCATCCTGATAGCGTGTATGTCCCCATACACGTATCCTGTGATAACCTAACACTAGGCAGACTAAGACATTCCCTTACAAATTTCTTTTAATAATATCATACTAATATTTTACAGAATAAAGTGGTGTCAGCGAACTTAATCTTACTTGAAAATTTACCATTTAGCGAGCAAACCTGTTCTCGCTTTACATTTTAACTACTCGTGAGCAAACCCTGGTCTCACCACCATTAAGTGAGCAAACCTGTTCTCGCTTTACAACTTCATTACGCAGTGAGCAAACCTGGTCTCACTATCTAATTTTCCATTAAGCGAGCAAACCTGTTCTCGCTTTACAATTTCACTACTCAGCAAGCAAACCTGTTCTCGCTCTTAGTTTTACTGTTCAGCAAGCAAACCTGTTCTCGCTAGACAATTACATTGGCCAACAAGCAAACCTGATCGCGGTTTACTACATAGGTACCTTCAATTACATGTTATTATTATTTACAATGATGGAAAGGCAAGTATAATTGTCTATATATAGAATAAGAATATACAATAAAGAAGTACAAAACTTATATACATGTCTCAATTTCAATTAAATTGTTACACACTTCATCCATAATTTTAAAGCAAATACGAGTATACTGATCAATTATGTTAAATTCGTTTTAAGTGATTAGCACAGTGGTTCTCTATCTGTATACCGATATACTCATCAAATTAAACTTATAAACTTATTAGACTTATATGATCGTAATTAAAAGGTAAGTACAATAATCAGCATCATTCTCACAATATTTTTAACTTTGGAGGACGGTTTGCATGTTTAGACCTACAAGTAATCACAATTTATAAATATATAATCATAAAATCTACCTATTCCTTGGGCTGTCGACATCGTCATCATCATCGGAATCGGTATCATTTACTTGTGGCGCCGCAACATGAATCCATGGTTTCATGCGATCTGCAGCTACAGTAGAGCCACGTTTGTTTTTCATGTTACTAAAGCCTGATATAGATTTAATCTGGTAGCGGTCATTACCTAATGCCATTACTACTCGGAAGGGTCCCGAATATGATGGAAGTAATTTCTTACTTTTACCATCATTGTTAAATGCTGTCTTGGTAACTTTAACTAGATCTCCTTCTTTATACGTATGTGCAGGTCGCGTACCCTTATCATAATAAGCCTTTTGTTTTATTTGTTCACTATCAATTTTTCCTTTGACTTCTTTCCTAATAGTATCTATTTCAGATCTCACCCCAGCCTCTTGCGACACTTCCTCTAAAGAAGGGTTTATGTCGCTGTTCATACTTGTTCCAAACATTACTTCGGATGGGGCTCTACCGGTAGTTTTATGTATAGTGTTATTCATACCCCACTGAATTTTTCCTACCTGATTATCCCATTCTTTCTCATTGCTATTAAGATTCTGTGCCGTTAATGAACTAAGAATGGTGCGATTGTAGCGCTCCACCTGCCCATTCGATTTCGGACTAGCCACTGCATTTAGGATGTGCTTTATTCCCTTGTCAATGCAATACTTCCTAAAGGAATGTGAAGTAAAACAACTACCTCGATCCGTTATGAGACGTGTAGGTGCCCTAAACGTGTAGAAGATGTCGTTCAGAACTCTTATTACGTTTATGGTTTTCGTATTTCTTACTGGCTTTACAAATATGAATTTTGTAAAAGCGTCAACTACAACTAACAAATATGAATTCCCCCTATTAGATTTCACAAATGGCCCAAGATGATCAGCATGCAAAGTATGGAAGGGCACCTCTACTTTAGTTATATGGGATGCAATAACCCTTCACGAGAGTTATTGGCCTGTTTCGCATATGCGCATTCAATACATGCTGTTACGTATTTCTTTACAAAGCGTGACATCTTTGGGAACCAGTACTGTTTCTTTATTCTGTCTAAAGTCTTTTCGATCCCAAAGTGCCCAATATCATCATGGTTCCTTTTACAAACTTGCCACCTTGCGCCCTTTGGAACAACCCAACGGAGATTGTCCCTATTACCATCGACACACCTATATAATTTGTTATCCTTTATTACATAACTTTCTTTAATGTGTTGAAGGTCCTTCGGATCTAAATCATTAAGGAGAATATCCCGAGTCCTGGCCAGTTCTGTGTCTCCGAGTTGGAGAGTTAGCAACCAATCGTCATTACTAATGTTCATTACCGTAGGGAAAAAATCACTTTGAACATCATTATCGGCAATTGGGTTACGCGATAATGCATCAACGTGTTGCATTTTGGTTCCAGCCTTATACTCGACTGTACATTGGAATTCTTGTAACATCAACCACCATCTAGCTATTTGAGGGATTAGATCTCTTTTCGAAAACGTAGATCGAAGGGCACTACAATCAGTTATAATTATAAATTCCTTGCCTAACAGATATATTCTAAACTTTTTTAGGGAACAGACTACTGCCAAGGTTTCCAGTTCATAGGAGTGAAAATTTTTCTCCTCTGGCGATGTTTGGCGACTGTAGTAAGCTATAGGTTTTAGATCTTTAGTGCCTTGTGTTTTCTGTAAGAGAATTCCTCCAATACCGTTCTTACTGGCGTCGGTGTGTAACTCCAATTCTGAATTAGGATCATATATTGCTAATACCGGCCTACGTAATAACCGCGACTTTAATGTTTTATAAGCTTCTTCTTGAGTGTCTGTCCATTCCCATTTTGCTTCCTTTTTTAATAATTTTGTGAGAGGATACGCAATTTGGGCAAAACTTTGGATGAATTTACCTACTAGGCCCAAAAATTGCCTTACTTTGTGTACGTCAGTCGGACGCGGGAAATCTTGAACAGACAAAATTTTCTTCTCCCCTGGTTTGACACTCTCTGCACTTATCTCGTAACCTAGGTAATCTATTTTGTCTCTGAGAAAGTTACACTTGGACAGGTTAAGAGTTAAATTAGACTTTTCGATTAACTGCAAGGTTTCTTCCAATCTATCTAAACATTCAGCAGGGGTTGTACCGAAAATAAGAAGGTCATCAATGTAAACCATTGCTTTTGAGAATCGTGCTGATCCCAAAATCCGATTCATCATGCGCTGAAAAACAGCTAGCGCGTTTGCTAAACCAAACGGCATCCGGTTGATTTCGAATTGTCCGTCTGGAGTGACAAATGAAGTCAAATGCTTGCTGTTTTCAGCGATAGGTACCTGATAATAACCAGAAGCAAGGTCTAATGTGATAAAATACGCTTGTCCGGATAAACGAGCTATCTCGTCTTCTATTATTGGCATAGGATATCTTTCTTTAACGGTTACTGAGTTTAACTTCCTATAGTCTACACACATTCGTAAGCTGCCGTCCGGTTTTCGTACCAGAATTATAGGACTAGCATATTCCGATACGGATTCCCTTACTATTCCCGCAGATAGCATGTCGTCAACCATGTTACGTACTTTTTCTCTCTCATGGTGAGACAATCTATAGGGTCTACAAACTATGGGACGTTTGTCATTAAGTTCAATACTCATTTCGGTTACATTAGTACAACCCAACTGTCCTAAACTGGAGGCAAAACAGTGTTTATACTCATTTAATAACCTAATAAGTCTTAATTTGTGATCGTCTGAAACCGCGTTGCCTATGCGTAGTTTGGACTCTGTTATCTCCTCCATATTTGTTTGCTCAAGTAGCACTGTAGATTGTTTTACAATTCTGTTAACTAAATCTACATTTTCGGCTCGACATAACAAGAAGTCTTCTAGTATTAAACAGGGAGTAGAAGTTACAGCTATAGAGATTTTAACCGAACCTTTCTTAACTTGGTACAATCCACCGCATATGATAAATTGTTGCCCGGGTTTTCCTAAGAGTCTATCTTTTATTAAAATATTCCCACTAAAATCCTCGTCAGTCCGAGCCTTAATAGTTGCGGGACCGTATAACTCTATATTTTCCTGGGCATAGATCTTTATTGCCTTACACGAATCATTTTCAAGTTGCGGTATCTCATCCCCAATATTGAGAAAACGCAATTGGGATACATCCTTATAAACAAGAATATGGGGCAATTCTGTAAAGGTTTGTCCTATTATAGCAGTCTTCTCTAAAAGATTGTCTCGAACTATTGTAACTTCGCCCCCTCACCTAAGTCTCTACCTTGTTCTACCTTATAATACATACACACATCATCGCCGCCTTTACCTTAACTTAACTTATTATCTAATTCTTAAAACTATTTAACCTAATTTATCTACAATCTAATGGTTGTGTCTGGAGTTTTTGTGGAGTGCGTAGTGTTTGTATGATGATGAAACCTTAGCATAGCTTAATTCTATTTGCAGTGAATTTCAGTCAAGCAATGTAATGTTATAATAAATACTATTTTGGCCAGATCGTCTAGTGAACCCTCCGTTGTTAACCGCATTTAAGTAACTCAAGTTCTTATCGTGAAAGTTTAGTAATTGGCTTATCCCTGTGTTAAATTATTTTCTCCTGACCTAATTACCTACCAGTCTATAAATAATATCCTAGATATGGGTAGCCTAGCAATGACTCCGTCTGAACTGTGACCTAAATCCTTCACTGCAGCTGCGGGGAAGATTTGTAACCACTCAAAGATAATCAGATGATAGCTTAGCTTGCAGGTATTATTATTTATTAACAATAGCATGATACATAAGAAGTCTTGTGCAATTTATGAGCCCCACCTCCGCTCCATAGCGTACTATACATCTCATGGTTTAATTATAGTTCCGTCACTTTGGTTTTAACATTAATTATTAGCTTGTGCCTTTAATTCTTTAAAACTGAGAATTTACATCTCTCCTCAAAATTTAATTTCATCTTACATTATGAACTGTGTTAGCAATTTAAATTCTTATTATTCCACATAAATCAATAGAGTTTATCTCTAGGCTTGCTATCATCCAAATATCCTTTTTACATTAAGAACTTAATTATTCAATGCAATAACTTATGTCTTATGATATCACTTATTGAACAGAGGTGGGAAGCCAGCATTCTACAGGACACACTTATTTCTCTGATTATTGTGTCTATTATAAAGAGATCACAATATAACAATATTAACTGACTGTCCTTTTGTCTTATTAGAAAATTAATATTCAGTTCTATAAAGGGTGGATAATTTATTCAAACCCCACTTCAGGCGGTGGCTAAAATAGAATGCTATTAATACAGGTTAAATTACTTTTATTTACTCTTAGTATTTATTATACAGGTCTTATAAAGTTCCAATATAACTACATTGGATTGGCTGCATTGGCAGATTATCACATCTTAAGTTTATCAAAGGATGTTTGATTTATTCAATATCCTACTCATTTAGGAAGTGAACCTAAATAGAATACTATCATTTGAAGTAAAATTACTTTGGTTCACTCTTAGTGTTTATTATACAGATCTTATAAACTACCTTGTATGGGCTGCATTGGCAGATTATCACATCTTAAGTTTATTAAAAGATGTTTAATTTATTCAATATCCTTCACTTTTAGGAAGTGAACTTAAGTTAATTATTTTTTCCATTAACTTCCACCCCTGTCTCTCAGACTGAGTGGTTAATTTGATAGCCTACTAAATCATAGTTAGTATATTATTAGTTGGTAGTAGATCAGGTAATTATCCCTGTTAATATCATTGAATCAATTATATTTAGAAGTTATGCTTTACTCACTTTAATAGGTATAAAGCAGACTGTACTAGATATTAGTCTGATTGATTTAGATTGTTCCCATCAAATATTTCAATGTTTCATATTATTAGAAGTAAGTACTTACATAACTTAGGAGGTCTTTGACCATTAAGGTGAATTCAAATAGTATAAGTAGACTGTATTATCAGGCTAATTAGCAGGTTGTTATCAATCAATTATTTCTATGTTTCATATTATTAGAAGCTCATAGCTTGTAATGTCTTTCCCATTATGGTGGATTCGCAGCTTCAACGAATTAACCTAGGTTCTAAACTGGTTTTAGTTGTTTAGTTTCAGCTTATATTTTACCAATAGGTATCGGATGTATATTTTTTAATACTTTGAACAGTGTAGCTATTTTAAGGCCGTATTGTACCTCAAAGAAAGCTAAAAAATGCCTGTTTGGTCATTTCAGTATTAGAAATCACACATCACAGTACAGCTATGATAATTTGCTATAACTTTTAGTATTTATCTTGTAATAGGAAACCAGTCTAGACTTTTAGGTATTCCAAAGTAGACATGGGCGCCGAGTAAAAAAAATCCAGCGGCGGCGCGCCTTAAAAATATGCTCAGCGGCGGCGTGAAGCCGGCGGCGTGGGATTTTTGAAGTCGTTTTTGGTTATGTAGTTAAAGGTATAAATAAGAGTGATAAATAAAACCAACACTTCACAAAGATTTCAACAACAAAACAATATATCGTCGCCGTAGAGCGAAAAGTCACTAAGTAGTTAAAATTGATAATGGAATTCCTCCTTGCGTCGTGTTCGTCAATGCTGAGGGTCGTGACGTCCCTTCTGTATCACTCTCTCTCTTATGGTTTTCCTCCATCTGTTTCTGTATCTGGCGGTCTGGAGGGCGCTGTGAACTGAAGAGTTAAGAGTGGTGCGGATCTGGTCAGACCAACGTATTGGGCTGCGTCCTCGAGGCCGTTTCCCGTCTACTTTGCCGGTCGCTATGAGCTTCTCGAGTTTGTCACCGTCTTTCCTTGCAATGTGACCGAAGTATTCGAGAATTTTGCGTAGACATCCGAGGATGACAGCCGCGAGGAGATTTTGAGTTCTCGCAATATAGAGACGTTAGTCCGAAATACTGTCCAAGGAATACGGAGCATCTTTCTCCAGCACCACATCTCAAAAGCGTTAATGCGTTTGCGGTCTGCAGCTTTTAGTGTCCAAGTCTCAGCGCCGTATAAAAGATCGAGAAGACACGAGTCCGTACCAGTCTAGTTTTGGTTTTTACGGAAATATTGCGATCTCTCCAGATTTTTGCAAGCTGAGACATGGCTCTCTTAGCCATGCCAATTCTCCTGCGCACTTCCTTCTCTCACGAACCATCGTTACTGATGTTGGAACCCAGGTATATAAAGTTGTCCACTATTTCTAGGTCCAATGCGCCAGTGAGTTCCAACTTCTCAGATCTATAATAGGCTAAATCCGAACTGGCAGTCACTGAGGAGAACATTGGTCTCAAGGTATGCCAGCAGTCGAGAATTTAGTACACGTTCCGTATTCTTGCCGAGTATGGACTTGACTGAAATTGTCTTACAGTAAGATGGATCGGCACGGCTACCTTTTTTGGGCACAGGCTGCACATTAGCCAGCTTTCACGACTGAGGAACTAGACCAGTCTCAAGTGAGAGGCAATACAGGTGTGTTAGAACAGTAGACAAGTTAGGTGCACACTTACGTGGGACTATGGCCGGGATTCTATCAGGACCACTAGCCTTATTCACGTTAGAGTACGGAGAGCTTTGACTACCTCTTTGCTGCTGATGTGAGGTTCTCCCAGGTTGAGGAGCTCGATGGCGCAGCGGCTAGCGCGTTCGGCTTGGGATCTTGCTCGCTAAGCCACTTTCTCAATGCCGGGTCGCTGGATGGGTGACCAAATTAAAAACATCTCGAGCTCCTCCGTGCTTCGGAAGGCACGTTAAGCCGTTGGACCCGGTTGTTGTCGTAAGATGACAGTCGTTAAAACCCACCAACCCGCATTGGGCCAGCGTGGTGGGTTATGGCCCAATATCCCCACGTGCTATTGTCCACGTGGGAGGCCTGTGCCCAGTAGTGGGACGTTAATAGGCTGATGATGATGATGATGATGTGAGGTTCTCCCATGGAGAGGTCGGCTATAGGCAACTTAGGTGGAACCTTGCTAGCGACTTTCAGACGTGAGTTCTTTGCAAAAAGAGTGGAATTACCTTCTCAGCTGCAGTGTGGGCAAGTGAGCCGTCAGGCTTTATCAGCGGTTGAAATAAAGGTATTTCCAAATGTTTTGCACCCATTTGTATTACCTATGGCCGACCCCTCTATGGGGGAGCTTCATGTCCGCGGCGGGGAGGTACTCAAAGCTCTCCGTGGAAATAAAGGTATTTCCAAGTGGGTGCGAAGCATGTTTCACACCGATGGGGCCGATGTGATTGAATCGTGCCCTACGTAATGTTCTTTAACTGGGGCTTTCTCAGGGTCTGAGTACCCGACGATTTGCGCGCTCGAGCATTAGCTCAGGCTAAGAAAGCTGACGGGGTTCCGGTTACAGTTACAGCAGTGTGCCATACGCCCCAACATTTCTAAGATACTATCCAACGCGTTGGTGTGGACGTCTTGATGCTAGGCACGTTCGCGAAGTCCCGAAACATAGGGCGTTCTTCTGATTCTTCTCCCTCTTGATCGGAAATAGGGTCGTCTTCGTCCTCATCGAGCACCTGAGCTGACGCCCCGCGCGGCGCCCGCACGGCTTACATGAGTAAAGAATAATAATATTGTTACAAGAGCTTACACATTGGTACAGTCTAGTCGGCGCGAAATTTTGAACAGTCGGCGGCGGCGGCGGCGCGCCATACCTAAACGGCGGCGGCGAGCCACGGCGGCGCCCATGTCTATTCCAAAGTAATGATGGTACGATATTACCACACTTCTGTTAATTATTTAAAATGAATAATTAATTGGTAACAACTTTAGGAAAACAATTAGAATTTTATCGGCCTACGGTAACAGATTACATGCCTAGATAGGACCCACATCACTTCATCGTAATTTTTATTTAGCACCGTAACTTAATTATCCCTACCTTATTAGTCTGAATTAATCCAGCCTGGCCCCGCGGCCCACGTACCTAGTTTATGTACGCACAGCGTGCAAACACCTTGCCGTCCTCCCCTAACTAACAATATATGAGACGTCTACCTACCCTACAGTGCGTTTTCGACCAGCGTCCGTCCCCTCATCAGTCTACAAATTCCACTCTCAAGGACAACCACCACTCGGTCTTAGATCGGCTTTCGCCTGATCTTTTCCAAGCACATCCAGTTAGATCTGGCTTTACTTTCAACAAAGTATGGAGGTTGACCCAAGACGGAAACTGCCCTCTTCTGACGAGGTTCCAAGCACTACCAGAAAACCCCTTACATTTTGTCGAACTAACAGTCCCTACTTGCGTACCTTGCAATCTAGGCCCAAGCCACATTTAACTTAATTTCGTGGTGAGTTGTGTGAGTCGCATTGCCCCTGAAAGCAACTGACCCCTAAGCTGACTATCCGTCGGGCCAGGATACCCAGTGTGTCAACCTAACACTACCCTGTGTGTAAGGAGGCGGGACGGTTTTGGACGGGGTTGTACGTTCCCACCTCCAGCTAATTGGTGTCTGACCTATCTTCAATTTTCACTAGGGAGACAACTGTCTCTCCCCCGTTATTCTCTCGAAGATAGTGTATTATTTAGCGTTTTAACAGATAACGCCGGCATTATTAAATACAGTCAAATGCCTCCAGACCGAAGTCCGTTGAAATCATATTACGTTTGTTGGCACCGTTATCCGTGTCCGCTAATATGATCCAGAATACTTCTTTCTGTTAACAATTATTCGAGTCGCGATAACAAGAATTTTACTTTAATATTCACTTCTATTTCACAACCAATGTTAGTTAAAATCGCAACTCAAATATCACTTAGCGCGCTAAAATGGCTCGGACGCTTGTTTTCACGTATGAGTTCGTACCGCACTCGTAAATCGGACCGCGCCTACGACGTCTCATAATTGAATGCCCGCTAATTTCCCTCTCTTCCCCAAGCATCCTAACTTTCGCGCCACGCGCGCCCAACATTCGCCCGCGCAAGTCCGCTTTTCTTCCCTTCAACCAATCGCTAGCTGTTTTCCCGATGCGCCTCGCCTTCGCGTCGCTTATTATTTGTTATACGCGAACTTCGCGTTGCGCCACGTGGAGATAACATCCTCCTTCTCTTTCTATCTTTTTCTCAACCTCTCGCTCGCTCATTGCCGCCGTTCGCCTCGCAATTCTAAAGTTTTTCCATAATCCAACCAAATCTCGTTAGATAGCCAATATTATATGTTTGAATATCTAAATGTAGCCTTCCATTAACAATTCCCTCTCAATAACCACCCACTTAAGCCAATAATTCTGTATTTTGTGAAATTATAAAAAGTTCCGTATTCAGAACATAGGTGGCGCCCGCCTGTATGTGAACCGGCTTGCCAACCTACGTCTATGTCGCAAGGCCACACGGAGCAGTCCCCGCGAAATTCAAACTAAAGATAAAGCCCTAGACCATAGCCAAACTAACAATCTTATGCGAAGCTCAAGTAAATAACTCACGCTAGACGGCGCCTATGTCGCAAGGGGCACACGGAGCAGTCCCCGCGAAATTCAAAATAATGATAAAGCCCTAGTCCATCGACCATTATTTTGAACTAGTTTATTATTCCCTTTTCATGCTTATTATATTAATGGTGCTACGCATTAATATTTATTTTAGTGCTACTCCCATACATTCCTTACTAACGGACGGATACCATTCATTCTGTACCGTTACACTATCCTACAGGGAACTCTAGCTTTGACACCATCCACTTCAAGATCTACGTCTACACTGCCTAAAGACTGAACAAGTCCATTACCAAACCCCTTCATTATTGTTTCTACAAGATCATGTTTTATTCCTAAAGAATTAGCAAAAGATTCTTTAATTAAAGTAACTTCACTGCCAAAATCAATGAATACCTCTACAGTCAACCCATTTATTTTGGCAGGTTTTATGTATTTGGAGTTTTGTCCTAAACTGGATATACACAATAGTCTTTTCAACATCATTTGAATTGGTTTTGTTTAAAATTTTACTATAACATTTATCAGATGAGTGACCGACTTTGTTACAGTTATTACATTTAATTAAAGCTTTAGGACATTTCATAAAGTGATGGCCCTTCTCCCTACAGTTATAACAAAACGTTCCTAGCACTAGTTTGTTATATTTTGGTACCAGACTACCGTTTTCAGACCAATTCCTAGTTCTAACTTGCCCACGATCTACTGAGATAACTGAATCTTTGTGACTCATCAAGAACTTCAATAATTCGTCAGGATTAGAGCAACGTAGAGCTAGCGCGCCAGATTTCATAGTTCTATCACCGATACCGTCAATAATGCAATCGACAGCCCGTTTACCTTTAATATCGCACTGATGGAGAAGTGATAACTTTTCATAAAAATAAACATCTATCGGTTCATTGAATTTTGTTCTCCTTCTAAGCATTTCCTCTAAGAGTTGGCCATAATTTTGTTCACAAGGAAAAGCATTTAGTAATTTATTTTACCATTCTTGCCATGAATACAAAATGGTCTCCAAACTTTCATACCAAATTTTGGCCAACCCTTTTAACTTCTGCATAGCAAAGTGTGTGGTAGTTTTATCATCCCAGCCGTACACGGATGCACATTCGTTTACCTTTTTAAGCCAGGTATGAATACGCTGATTCCTTGACGAGGGATCAAAATCAGGTAAAATGTTTTGGTGATCTATACTTTTTGTGCGAGTATCAGACGGCTGATATGGTAAACCACCTTTAATGGAACTTACAATTTTTATATGACATCCCTAGCAGAAAAATTAGGGCTACGAGACCTGTTATGACGATCTGTGTCACGTACCTCGGATCGGCGGCTGCACGAAGGGCGGTTATCCTTCCCTCGAGGTCTGCTGCGAAGACGACTCCGTGACCGCGAAACGGAGTACGGTCTACGTTCCCTAGAACGTGACCGTGTTCTGCTCTCGCGATCTTTTTGCATCTCTCTTTCCAGCATTTTCAGGCGACGGCGTAAGCTTTCCAGGTCTCGCTCATGATTCTCATAGCTGTTGTGACTTCTGCGACTTGGACTACGGTTGAGGGTGCTTTGATCCATGTTACGGCCGGACGTTGCCCGCTCCGAATTGCTGCGATCGCCGCCGCTACCTCCCGTTTCCATGTTTTGGCGTGACTCGGTGCGCTCTGGGGATCGTAACCGTCGCGATGTACGTCGCTCTAGACTGTTACTACTTCTCATCATGTTTTGTGGCGTGGTCTATCCCACTTCTGAACTGTTATACGGTTATAGTTCAGAGAAACACAGTAGACGTTGTCCAAACTTCTTTTATTTTAACAATTCTTTAAATTACAATACTTTATCCTTATAGAATAATAATTAAATTAATTGCACTACTATTACAGTAACCACTTTTATATTAAGTCCGTCCACTCCGAAGATCCGAATTAGAATGCCTCAGCCCGCCTAGACTAACAACCTGTCGCCATTTTCCCGCCTTTTTCTTGTCGTCACTCATGCCATCTCGCGCCATTATTTTTATACAGTCGTTCATTCATTCAGCCAGAAATGAAAAAGTTACAATAATGCCTAGATTTTACGAATAAATTAATACAAACTTTTAGAAAATTCTTAAAAATGAAATTAGACAGGACTAAAATCAATAAATTTTAAATAAACCTAACAAGTAGATTATTAACCAAGGGGATAAAGCAGTGTCTTCTGTCGCGGGTGACGATTTAAATCGCGAGCGTAACGAAGGACTCGAGGTTTACTCCCGAGCGTAGCGAGGGTGTTAAAAACTTAAATCACGAGCGAAGCGAGGGATTCAAGACGAGTCCTGAGTGTAGCGAGGGAGTTAAGTTCACCCAAGACTAAGACAGCTTTATCACCGAGGAAAATACTCTACTTTTCGTACCATTTGAGAAAAAATTAACACAATAATAATATGAGATAAGCATTTATTAAAAATAATGACAATTAAAAGTAAAAGTTAACATTCGAAACATTGGTCCAATTATATTGATAGAGAGAGTTACATTTTTGTTTGGTACATTTATTGTTGATGAGTTGATTTGTATTTTTTTTCTTTTTTTTAATTTTTTTTTATTTGATTTATTTCCTTTTTTAAAAGATGTATAATGCTTTATATACAAACTCAATGGTGTAAACACAGATGTTGTTCAGTATAAATTTCGGTAAGTATTCCAAATTTAAATCACATTCTCCCCCTAGAGGATGAATGAAATTCAGTACAATTTTCTTTCCTTGTTTTTAACAGATTAAAAAGGACTATTGTTATGTTCGCTTTTTGTGGCATAGAATGTCACTTTTTTGAGCAAGTGGTACGAAAATATAATTACCGAAAGTACGAGTAAGTAAGACACTCCGGCCGTTAAATTGCTTTTTCGGGCATTATTTTTGCAACTTTTAAATACACATTGCGGCATTGTGAACGTGTTGCACTGGCCGTGTTTCAAGCAAACTTAACAAAATAAGAGCTCTCCTCTCAAGTGCGCTGTTATTTACCGAGACATATTTTTAGCGCCGACCTGACATCTAGTTGGTATTGTTGATCGAAGGAGAAACTGGATAAACTGCATCTAAACTATAATTTACATTATATAAACCATGTCGCGTAGCAGTGAAAGAATACTAGCCCTCTCTTCCCTTGGGTGTCGTAAAAGGCGACTAACGGACAAAGACTGCACATACATCTAACAGCAAAGAGCAGCGATGGGCTCACCCCTGTCACGCTGAGCACATGTGCAGTCGCTATTTGGTGAAAAGTGGACTATGGCAAAGGACTGCTTTTGCTGTCCTCATTGCCTAGTCTCTGACTAACCCTTCGGGGATAATAGTCGTGATTATACGAGTATGCAGGACTTACTAGGTTTGTCCTCGTTACTTTGAAAAATACCCGCCGGCGTAATATCACCTCTCACGAATATCCGGCGTGAAATAATGGCACTTGGTGCTGTTGTGTTTCGTCCGGCCAGTGAGAGTTCCGGAGGCCCCTTTCCCCCCTTACAATTCCTATTCCTTTCTTAACCCTATCCTTTCTTAAAGGTTGGCAACGCATCTGCGACTCCTCTGGTTTTGCGGGTGTCCATGGGCGGTGGTGATTGCTCTCCATCAGGTGACCCGCCTGCTTGTTTGCCTACTTCTTATATACTTAAAAGAAAAATGTAAGATCGCAAAGTAAAGAGGACGCGCTCGGTGCTTACGCTGCCAGGTGGAAACCGATCTGCTATGCGATTCTCTAAGCGACACAGACGCTGCGCGCATGGCTGTGATCGTAGGATGTTACAGCCATTACATCGGTCGCTGCAGTCACGGCTGTGGTCAAAGTTGATTCTATTTTACTTACAGAATAGATAGATAGATAGATATACAGTTTATTGCACATACGCAAGAAACAGTTACATGACACAATCTTAAAACTAGTATGGGCAATGGCGGTCTTATCGCTAAGAGCGATCTCTTCCAGGCAACCTTTGGGTTATGGACATATGAAGGAGATAAGGAAAGTGCACACGATCTGATGAATAGATAAATAGTATGTATATTTACGAAATAACAAAAGAAATACCCCTCGAATAAATAATATAAACATAATAATATACTTATACTAATAAATTTACATACTTACAAATATATAACTAGACATATAATATACTAAATATACATTAAATAAACTATTACATGTTACTCGTAGATGACAAAACTAAAAGATGTTTGTGTAGCCTGGATTTAAAAATGGATAGTGACTTGGAGTGACTTATTTCAGAAGGTTACTTGTTCCAAAGGAATGTAGCTTGGACAGTAAAAGAATACTTATAGTATCCGGACCGAGTAAAAGGAGCCTTTAGCACATTATCTGACTTGGACCTTAGACCACGATTGTGATCCTCACCGAGACACCGGAAACAGTCTTTGAGGTAAGAAGGAGTACGAGGATCATACAGCACGTTGTAGACAAGAATTAATATATGTTCTTCACGACGCAACCTAATCGGTAACGATTCATAAGCTTACGCCTGAATACAGATACATGGTCGAACTTACGCAAACCGTAGATGAACCTGATGCAGAGGTTTTGTAGGCGTTGTAACTTAATTATTAGTCAATCCTCATTCAAGTCAACGAGGCTGACATTAGCAGTCCAAGATCGGAAGAAGGAGAGAATGCGCAAGCTCGACCTTGGTCTTTACAGGAAGCAAGTTTTTCCATCTCCGAAGCGAGCCTGAGGCAGCGAACACCTTTCGACTCATCTCAGACGCTTGAGGAGACCAGGAAAGAGTGCAGGCGAAGAGGACACCTAGGTTCTTGACAGTGTGGCAGTAGTTGAATGAGACGCCATTAAACGCCAGCGCAGGGATAGAAATGTTGTGCAATTTAGCAATTTGTTTAGTGCCACCGAGGATGATAGCTTGTGACTTGTCGGGGTTGACCATTAAGCCATGGGTTTGACTCCACTCGTATATGTATAGTCACAAGATCAGCGTTGAGACTGGCGATCATACACTCAATATAATCGACGGAGGATTGAGAATAGATTTGCAGGTCGTCAGCATACAGTGGAATTGACAGGAAAGAAGTGGAGTAAGAAAATTGATAAATATCGAAAAAAGGAAAGGAGAAAGGACATCGCCCTGTGGTACACCGGCTGTGACGTCGTTAGCACAAGACAGTTTGTCATTGGCACGAACATACTGCCGCCGCCCGAAAATAGGTATCCACGAAACCACTCTAGTACTGAATCTGATACTAGGAGAGACTTAAGCATTGCCAAGAGAATATCGAAGTCAACTGTGTTAAAGGCATTAGAAAAATCTAAAAGAACAAGCGCAGTCACGCGTTGATTCGACATTCCCAGATGTATGTCATCGAAACCTTTAGTCAGCGCAGTGATCGTACTGTGTCCTGAGCGGAAGCCGGATTGAAAAGGACTAAGAATTTATTTGAATTAAAAAATGCACTGACTTGGTAGAGGACAAGACGCTCTAAGATTTTGGAGAGGAAGGGAAGAATGGATATGGGTCTAAAATGGGTAGGTAAGGAAGGATTATAGGTTTTGGGGATGGGTATGACTACGGCTTGGCGCCAGCAGCTAGGGCAACTGCCAGTACTGAGTGAGAAGTTGAAAACGTGATGAAGAATCGGGACAAGAACTTCAAAATCTAGAAGATTTCCTCCGGCCAATCCCATCCATGCCTTCAGCATTAGATTTGACCGCCCGGATATTATCTTCAACTTCGCGCTCAGAGACCGGGCGAAAGGATGCTGTTGGTTAGGAAGGGAAGGCAGTGCTAGAAGTGTATTTTGTTTCAAATTGTATGGGATGGCGGAAGGAGCTGAAAAATGACGGTTTAAGGAAGTAAGGTCAAGGTTATTAGGAACATAAGTCTTTGACTTACCGATATCAAGAGAATTTAAGAATGACCATACTTTAGCAGGATCACCATTTGAGACAGAAGAATGTATGTGACGACGTTGCGCATCCCTACACAATCAACTACACCGATTTCGCAGTTCTCTATATTTACCCCGATTTACGTCCGACGGACCCTTCTTGAACCGTGCCTTAGCAGCATCGCGCCTGGCCATAATGGGCTTAATGTCATTAGTGGTTACAATGGGAGTTCCGCAGGGTTCAATACTAGGTCCATTCTTGTTTTTGGTTTATATTAATAACTTACCTTATTTTGTAAAAGACAGTCATGAGATAGTATTGTTTGCTGATGATACTTCACTTTTATTAAAAGTGAAACGACGACACCCAAATTATGACGATGTGAATAATGCGATCTCAAAGATTGTTCACTGGTTTAGTGTAAATAACTTGCTATTAAACGAGGGAAAAACCAAATGTGTAAGATTTGTATTGCCTAATGTTAAGCAAGTAACAACTAGTGTACAAATTAAAGATAAGAATGTGAATCCTGTGGACACCACTGTGTTTCTAGGCATCACGTTAGATGCCAAGCTTCAGTGGGGCCCACATATAGCTAAATTGTCGAATAGACTTAGCTATGCGGCTTATGCAGTAATGAAGATCCGTCAGTTAACTGATGTTAATACATCTAGATTAGTTTATTTCAGTTACTTTCATAGTGTAATGTCGTACGGCATTTTACTGTGGGGAAATGCTGCCGACATTCAAACTATCTTTGTGCTTCAAAAGAGGGCTATTTGAGCAATCTATAACCTAAAGGCTGGCGACTCTCTCAGAGAGAGATTTAAGAATATAATTATAATGACAGTTGCATCACAATACATTTATGAAAATTTGATTTATGTTCATAACAATACTGGAATGTTTTCAAAAAACAGTGATATTCACAATGTAAACACTAGAAGTAAGAACAAATTAGCAGTACCTTATACTAGGCTCCATAAAATAAATAATTCTTTTAAGGGTCTGTGTATAAGATTTTACAACAAAGTACCAAATGATATTCAGAAATTAGATCTTAATAAATTTAAAATCAAAATCAAAGAAAAGCTTTATAAAAAAGCTTATTATAAAGGGTCAGATTACACAGAAGACAAAACAGCTTGGACCTGAAATGCTCCAAGCACTCCAACAGCTATTTCTAATTGTCTTTATTTAATTGATACTACATTGTATTGTAATTTTGTATTGCATCATTTTTTAAATTCATATTTTGTATTGACCTGGTAACGACATATTCTTTTTTTTTTGTTTGTAAATGTCGTTGCTTTTGTGTTCTGTGGTTTCTTGCGCCCATTCTTTGCCACAGTAAAAAAATTCACAGATCTCGTGCTCTACACGACTTGAAAGGGCATTGAAAATGAACCTAGTTATTATAGATTAATAATGAAAATAAAAAGGAGATGTCCTATTTCTGCCCTAGAGACGTTTCATGTTTCGATAATGAAATAAGGCGTGCCACCGGAATACCAAATTTCAAGAAATTGCAGTCTAATTTATAATAAACATCTATATATACAGATACCGCGTAATTAGCGGGGTTTAAAATTATCATTAAAAATAAATTTTAGTAGACTGAAGTCATTTCCTTTTTACCTTGCCATTTTGTTAAGCTTTACAGCAATGGCATCTAAGATTTTTGAGCCAAACTTAATAAAAAAAAAATGTGATCAATTTATAATTATATTCTTTGAAAATATAGAAAAAGAGTAAAGTTCGAAATTTAATAAATAAGTTAAATTAAATAACAGATTTTAATTGACAAATTATGTGCATAAATCAACAATATCTCGTCCGTTATCATAATACTGGCTGTATCGGATTAATGCCTTTGCTTTTTCGTTGTTTAAAAATATGAATTCAAACAAAAAATGTCGGTCGGCTCGGCTGCAATCAAAGAGGATTTAATCTGCAATCACAACAACACAAGGAAGGAATTTCGTTCGTGTTGCATGCGTTTGCTGCGCTTTCGTGATCTTCTTGTGTTTTCTTGGTGTTTGAGTGTTATTAATCGTTAACTGATCCTCCGCTGTTTGTTTTAAGATTGCATTTGAACATTTCGTGATGTGAATAAAACGTTAAGAGATAGTGACTCTGTTGTTGTAGTAAAGTGAAATGGCGTTTACAAATCGTTGTGTTAACTGTTCTATTACTTTCAACAATCCACGTATTGTATCCCAAGGAGTGCTACAATTAGATACATCATTACGTGATCTCCTGACGTCTTGGATTTCACTAATGGACGTACGTATCATACAGATTACACTATTACAATATTACCTCTTTCAAACGCGCTTATTTAATTTGTTTTAAGGTTGAAAGGATTTTAAGAATGAATATGTTTTTAAATTCCAACCTCAAATCTTGTGTGTTATTAGAAAGCTCTTTTTTAATTTATGGTACAGTCTGTGTAAACAAAATGAAGGTTTAAGAAGCAGTATGACTAACTTTGGCATTGAGTTTCTTCCGTGTTCTTCTATCAACAACACTTGTTGTGAGACTCCATTTTATTTCTATCTACCTACCATACAATACTAAATGTACTTTAAAAATATACCACTTGAAATTGGCATAATACTAAACGTGAAGCCACTAATTATGTTATAGCTTTAAGATTTTGTGTGACAATTTTTTTGTTTTCATTTGTGTGTCAAATTATGTATCTGTAGACTCACTTATTTTTAGATCTCTTATTTTTGTTACAGATTATACCAGAACACAGAGTTTGTAATGAATGTGTTATAATTCTTCAGTCACAAGCTGAAGTTGATGAGCCATCTCGTGATTATGGGCATAAATCAGTATGTTTGGGATGCGGTGTGTCTGTTCTAAGAGCAAGAAGCATTGCTATGAATAGCAATAGACCACAATTAACAATAATTAGATCATGGGTGCCTCAGATTCAGGTACTTATAAATATTTTTTTTTGTTTTTATTGTTAACGGGTAAGCACTTAGTCTGCATCTCACTTGATGTTAAGAGATAGTGAGGCTGAAGTAGCTGGTTGAAGTGCGCTTCCACCATTTTACCACTTCCACTTCACCCGGATCTTCTTCAATCTTCTACTTCTAATTAACTGGCTATCTTACCTTTTACTGACAGAACACTAAACACTAACCAAACCGAGTAGAAACTTGTACACTCCCCATTGGGAATCGAACCTGTGACCAGTAGTCTTAACAACTGGACCACAGAGGCTGTTAAATATTATTCAGTTCTTAAAGTCTGTTTTATTATTAAACATTGATATAGTAATTATTACTTTTGAATTATTTACTGCAGTAATCATCATCATCATCAGCTCATAAACGTCACACTGCTGGGCCTTCCCACAGTAATGTTGCGTTAAAATAAAATAAAAATTGTTTTTCAGGCAGATCTCCCAATCTTTACAAGAGTTTGTAGAATTTGCTGGAGAAGAGCTGCAAGAGTTCAAGCAACAAGTATGACAGGCCAAGCAGAACAGGAAATTGAACATAATATATTGCCTGATGTTTCCATTGAAACGGTATGTACTATGCTATAAGTGTTAATTGTAATAACCATGTCACATAGTGGTGAAAGAATACTACCACCCCCTCTCTTCACTTGGGTGTCGTAAAAGGCGACTAACGGACTAAAGACTGCACATACTTCCAACAGCATAGAGCGGCGATGGGCTCACCACCTGGCACCCTAAGCACATGTGCAGTCGCTATTTGGTGAAAAGTGGACTATGTAGAGACGACTGCTTTTGCTGTCGTCATTGCCAAGTCTCTGACTAACCCTTCGGGGATAATAGTCGTGATTATATGTATGTATGTAATCAAAGTAAGTGACAAGCCTGAAGTCTTGTCATTTAGCAAATAAAAAAATCTTAAAATCATGTGTTTGTTAGTAAGTACTATAAGATTATGATAATAATACAACATTTGATTATTGTCTCTACAGGAAGATGCTGAAATGCCATCGCATGTTAGCATTGGTGTTCAAGCCGTTGAAGACTCACTGAGACCTCCAACGCCTTTACCACTACCCGTGCCTGCACGGGAACAAAAAGAATTATTACGAACTCAAAGGCCGACCTTGGCATTGCCAAATTATACAAGAGTGTCATCAACATCTAGAAGGTGTATTTTCAGCGATTGTCTAAACATTGAAAGAATATTACGTTTAGTACCAATGACAATAAGGCAAAGAGTTTTGTTAGATTTTAATTTGTATATTCCTCGTTGTGCTCGCATATGCTCCAATCATTTATTTAGTAATAATTGGCACAATTTAGAAAATGAACAAATAGTAAACAATTTCACGAGTGATCAAATTGAAGACATGCTATATTTATCAAAAAATAATCAAAGCTCACAGTTAGATTTTGGAAATATTGACAGTATGAATGACCATAATACGTCATTATTGGATAGGGATTACAGTACAGCAATTCTATGATATTATAAATGATACTGCTACCTTAATTAATAGAATACGTAAATATAAAACAGGGTTGGCAATGTATTTAGCCAAGTTAAGAACAGGTGATTCAGATGCAAGACTTTCAACAATTTTTGGTGTTTGTAAAAGTACTTTCAACAGAAATATTACAATTGTAAGAGAATGCCTTAAGCAGGATTATGTTAATAGACATATAGGTTTAAGTCATGTATCAGTTCAGGAAGCTAGTACACATAATCTTACAATTCCTAGTGAATTATTTGAGAGACATCTCACCATTACAGGAGAACAACCCTTGATTGTTATTTGTGATGGAACTTATAGTTACACACAAAAAAGTAGTAACTATAAGTTTCATAAAGACACCTACAGTTTACACAAATACCGGAATCTTGTAAAGCCTTTTTTGGTAGTGTGTTCTGATGGGTATATTTTAGACATTTTAGGTCCATACTCTGCTAAAGAATCGGACGCCGTTATAATGAAAAATGCTTTTCTTGATGGCGCTGGACCAATGCGAACATATTTTAGAACTGGAGATGTATTCATTCTTGACAGAGGATTCCGGGATGCTGTGCAAGATTTGCAAAGTTTTGGTTATTATGTCCACATGCCGGACTCCATTGAAGAGGGCAACTTTCAACTGAATACTTTACAAGCCAACAAAACCAGATTAGTTACGTTAGTACGGTGGGTGGTAGAAGTGGTAAATGGGCGCTTTAAAAGAGATTATAGATTATTAAGGCACGATTTTTGTAATCTTGCAGCACCCCATATTTTTATAGATTTTTCCATAGCTGGTGCAATAACGAATCACTTTCATCCACTTCTGCAGGACAGAAATAACGCAAGACAATTTGCTGAAAGAGCTTTGAGTAGGTTAAATGAGCCAAACTATTTGGGAGACTTTGTAATTTTAAATAACATGAATCGACAAAGAGCCCATTTCCGAAATATAAATGTCCATTTACCTCACCTTTCCACTTTCCCTCAATTGACAATGAGCCAATTAGAGTTAATAGCTCTTGGAACATACCAAATAAAACAGGCTTGTGTTCCTACTATGGAGAGCATGTTAGAGATGGTGGAGTATTTTATATTGAAATCAATTCACAGTTAGAAAGGCATTTCAACATTGAAAAGAATTAATACATTTCAGGACCGTTGATTCGTGGTCGTATAAGTTCTCGCCATTCGAGTAAGATGTATTATGCGTATAAAACTTATAATTCTAATTCAGAACACACAGAAGACAGCATCACAGGATATTACTGTAACTGTAAGGCAGGTAGTAGAACAGTTGGGTGCTGTTCTCATGTAATGGTGGTATTATGGTTTCTGTCTTGGGCTAGGTATAATCCTAACAGCGTGTATCCCCCCGCTGCGTTTTTAGATAATATTTTAATTGATGATGGTGATGATGATCAATAAATATAATAATTTTGTAAAATAGCGATTTATTTTTAAGACCATTATGATATTTTAAGCCCTACCCTACCTTATGCACCTAAATATATATTTAAATACATATTATGTATATATTTTATACTTATAAGAGTAAATAGATATCTTCAATATCAATAAATGATGTATTCTGAGCAAAATATGTACAATAAGGTAGTTATCTTATAATTTTTTTCACTTTAAATGGCGTGGTGCTTTATATTTTTTATCTTTAAAACCCCGCTATTTACAACAATAATTTACTTCTGATATTATAAAAGAATGAAAAACCAATACAGAAATTCAATTTTGATCAGGTAGCATGCATTTTTTTTTGTGGGGAAGACAATGTATGGGGCGTGGGCCATCTCCTTTCTTTTATTAAAAAAATTTATCTACTTTTCCAAAATTTGTTTATACTATCCTAAAGCCATTAATTTTCCGCGTCTATTATGTCCTAATAGACGATCTATTAGGACATAATAGACGCGGAAAATATGAAAGCGTATGAAACATAGATTTTTTAATTTTTTTTTATTTTCAAAAGAAATAATCGACTTTTCAAAAATTTGTTTATACTATCCTAAAGCCCTTAATTTTCCGCGTCTATTATGTCCTAATAGATCTTCGTATCTCAAAGCTGCGAAGTTCCACAGGGCTATGACGCCCGAGTAATACCGCACAGCGACGCTCCACGCGCCGCTAAGGGGGAGCATGCCGCCCCCCCTATCATTTCCACAAAAAAAAGTATAAAACATAAAATGTTTCCCGTCTCAATATCTCTAGGCGTTTCTCTTAGTTTTTCGATTGTCGATTTCGTTCGAGAGATATCGAAGATATTCCGAGGGAAGGTGTTAAAAAATGTAGGTTTTTTTTTGGTTTTTTTCAATTTTCGGAAAAAGCTTTTGACTTTTACAAAAAAAATTTTTACCATCTGAAAGCCATTAAAATTCTGCGTCTTTTGAGCCTTCATACGTCCTCATGGCCCTAAACCACTATATACCACGAGGCAAACACACTTTCAGCGAAAATAGGGCCCTACACCGGAGCGATCGAAAAAACATTTTCAATGTTAAAATTATGTCCTGAATGGGTGGTAGGTTAAAAAAGATTTGGACGATTCATACAACTTATTAGTTGAGTTTATTGAATAAATATATTTTGATTTGATTTGATTTGATTAGTAAACCAGGGAGATGTTTGAGCCGGACAGGACGAAGTGGAGCATGCGGTTGGATCAGGTTGTAGTTGAAAATTTCCATCTTTAAGTCGATGGTTGGGGCATCAAACACCGCATCCCAGTGAATACTGCTAAGATCAGACATAAAGCGATAAGTATCGACATTATTGAAATTACGCTGCATGATCACTTTTGGTTTAGGTTTAGGACAGCGGATCTTGTAGGATAGAAAAATAAGGTCATGGTAGGAAAAGGCTTCAGCATGGGAACTCACATGGTCGGTGGAGGAAACAATTGCAAGATCCAACAAGGAGGGCTGGCAGCCAGGAAAGTGGTGAGTCGCAGCTAAAGGGAGTATGTTAAGACTAGTTGAGTCTACAATTGAGCTAAGATGGGTCGACCGTGAATCCCGCTCAAGTAAGCAGGAATACCGATTATACAGGATGTAATAATAACATTTAGGTCGGTCAGTATGGGAAAGTCTGAAACTAAGACATACGAAGATCTGTTCTCAGGAACCATGTTATCGATTTTAGTAACAAGAAAAACTGCATTCATACTTTTGAAAAAACTTGGACTCAGCTCGGGAATCGTAACCCGGACGTTACGAAAAATAAAACTCACACTAGGTATTTCTATTACATATCGATTGTGTAGTTCTGAAGCAGCAAATGTTACTACTAAACATGATGACTAAAATTAATAAAATGCATTGTTTTAATATCCTCTCATTTATTGTAGTAGGTGTTCGAAATGTGTTCCATTTTTTTTCAATACAACATTCAACTCGTTTAGGTAACGAATCGATCTTACTTATTAGTTACTTAATGCATTTTGTATTTTCAGGTGGAAAATTTATTTTCATTTTATTAATTTTAGACATCATGTTTCATAGTAACATTTGCTGCTTAAGAATTGCACAATCGATATCTAAATGGAAATACTGTTTTTTTTTACATTTTTCAAAAGGTCCGGGTTCGATTCCCGAGCTGAGTACAAGATTTTTTAAATGTATGAATGCAGTTTTTCTTTGTACTTACTAAAATCAATGACATGTTTTCTGAGAACAGATCTTCGTACGTCTAAGGCTCGGACTTCATGCATCCGGAATCAGTCCGGCCCGGGAAAAAACCAAATTCGGCAAGTAATGATTACACGCGGTCCGTTTTGAATCCGGAGAGAAATTTACTCAGTCGGTCTCTAGCACTTGCGCTGGATAGTCGTCCAGTCGGCAACGGAAAGTTTAACTTTAGTTGAAATTGTATGCTTAGCTGTAGCCGTTAAGAAGCCTATTTACTTACATCTCGACTACGATTTTTGCGTAAAATGCCCATTTTCGCATTTTGTTGTAATTTAGCAGTTGTATTTATCGTTTTTATCGAAATAGGATAATAAATGCATGCTTAATATTACAAATGTCCTTTTGCGAGGATAAACTGAGTTCGGACGGCCGGCGCGTCGCATTTTGAAGTAATTTTACAGTTGTATTTATCGTTTTTATCGATATAGGATAATTAATTAATTATACAATATTTATTCATTATGAAGTAACGATTATTCTGGTATAAATTGTGCTCATTAATATTATCGTAGATAGAAGAAATTCACGGTTAACTTAAAGCAATTTTCGAAGTTTTTTGGTTTCGAATAAGAATTTTTGACGTGACAACGTCTTAAATTAGGTTGCGGCTGGGAGTCACTTATGAAAAAGTGTAACGCTCGGTAACGTTACGATGAGTCACCGAACGAGAGAGAGGCCCGCCGAATGCCTTGCGTCTCTCTCCCACTCAACTATGTTTTAAATATAATTCTTTGTTTAAATAAATGTTTTAAATTGTTACTATTATTTCATCCTTCTTCCTACTATACGAATGAATATTCACATTAAAATTATTTTACCACTCAAAGTCGTTGTCACGTAAAACTTTCGCCCGTATACCGACTTTACAGGCAACCAATTTTTTTTCTATATAAAATCAATGATATCTAAAAATTCCGAGGCCGCTACGCACTTTAAGACTATATAAGTGATAACTATAAAGTTACTATACCTAGCGGAATAGAGAAACAAAGGGCTGAGGGAGCGGGATGTCATTAGCAACAACACTGTGGGATAAAAAGAGATGCGTGATTCGACGTAACAGAACCGCTTTTGGATACTGTTTGACAGTTGGCCGCACTTATCAGCACACTGAGAATTTGGATTTTGTGATTTTTTTTGATTTTACGTGAAATAGTGAATATTTTTGAGAAATAGTGCTTTAGAAACATGGTGATTTTTTCAGTGATTGATTGTTGTACAACACAGCAAAATAACCCCATAAAATGTTCATTTTACAGGTAAATTATTACAAACCGACACCTTCTTACCTAGGATTTATTTATGCCAATGCGCTTCGAATTTTAACCACGAAATGTGATAATTCTCTTCTATAAACATTTATTTATGTAAGAAGCAAAGATAGAATATACATAATGGAGAATTTACGAATAATTTGTGTAAAGAAATAATTTTCGTTTTACACTAGGGCTGTATCAAGTTATCGATATTTCGTGTCCATTGTCTATCACGTAAACGAATATGTATTATTGTTATTAAAGTACCTTTATGACGTTTAGATATGAATTACCTTGGAATGTAAACACATTTAAGATACTTAGCCGATCCATAGGTATCAGTTTTTGACTGTTAGAATAGGTAAGGTAAGGTAAGGTACATTAGTAGGTAATTTATGTATCTTTTAGATTTCCTACTAAGTTGGATACTAGAAATACATGGCTTAGGCTAATTGATCGTCCAAACTGGATTCCCAAGAAAAGTTCATGTTTTCAAAGGTCCAGTTCATGTAAGCATTTTAAACAAATATATTTACAGACGCGAGGAGCGAAACGAATTTTGATGAAATCTGCAATTCCAACTAAGTTAGTTTCGGTAAGCTTAAATAAAATTATACTATTCTTCTGCTGATGTTTCATTATATAGTAATGTCTACTACATG
The DNA here is from genome assembly GCA_963921215.1 of Scoparia ambigualis. Classification (NCBI taxonomy): domain Eukaryota; kingdom Metazoa; phylum Arthropoda; class Insecta; order Lepidoptera; family Crambidae; genus Scoparia; species Scoparia ambigualis. The sequence goes on along the minus strand of OY992523.1, from coordinate 7,359,460 downwards.
GTGCTATGTACCTAAATTCAACCCCTCCGTCGCTGAATAGCATAAAAGCAAAACATGATGTTCGCAAAATATCATATTAGCAAAACACCATATTCGCAAAAAATCATAATCTCAAATCACCACATTCTTACAATATCATATTCTAGAAACATCATATTAGCAAAATAACATATTAGCAGGATACTACATTTTTAGTACAATTAATGTCATAATGTTTAAGTCAGGGAGCACTTAGCCAGTGGAGAGCGCAAAGATGCATTTTTCTTAGAAACACAATTCACCGATTAGCGGTGCGGGGGCAACGGGTCATTGGCAACTGTGATTGGTCACTTCATTTACACGTGTTTGTTGTAGGGAGACCAAAAAAATTATCCAATATCGATACATTTTATCAAGATTTTAGTTTGATGTGAGGATATTCGTGAGTAATAAGAGAATAAATCCAATAATTAACCAATATATTTTACGTACATTTATTTTTTATTTTTTATTGTGGCACGCCATTTTGACTTCACTCTGCCTGATGAAAAGCAGCCAGTGAAGCCCAAGAAGTGAAAGCGTTCATCACAGGGCCAATACGCTATGCCGAACGCTCACACTATGGCGGCCTGCATAAATGCTTTTCACGCCCCGCTTAAATAACCCGGTATAAAAAGAGGAAGGAAACACGTGTGCGGGAAGCGCATTCCACATACGGGCAGTTCGGCAAAAGAACGATTGTCCAAACTAGACATTTTAAAACTTCCAAGACTTTAAAAAAATAAATCATAAAGGGGATAGAACCTTTGTGGCATATCCACATTGCCCCCATTTTGATTTTTTTCTATAGTTTCCACGCATGGTTAAAGTGGGCGACGGCGACGACGGGATATAAAACAAGCCAACCACCGCGGTTCGAGTTACCTATTTTGACAAAATAGCGTTTTTTCGTGCTACTAGGTTGTACTGTCTTCTAATAAATACTTGGGAACTATCATTTGAATGCAGTGGAGGGGTTTTTAATGATTGTTATTTTTTCACATGGCGATCTTTACCTCCAAGTATCTCGGGACCGTGACACTTTAGGGTTGCTTAAGACATTACATTTGTTATTTGTTAAAGTATCCTCTTACCACTTAAAACCGTGCGCGGAAACTTTAGAAAAAAATCAAAATGGCGGCAAGTGGATATGCCAGCTTCCATACAAAAATGTTTGAACCCTTTATTTTTTAATATTTTGTATGTGTCATTTTATAATACGTAAAAAATATTACAGATGATCTCGCAGGTTCCGCTTCTAATGGTAAAGATGGTTCGGACCGCGTCTTATTATTATTGTGTATTGGTGACGAAGTCGTCTGAATAAGAAAAAATTAATAATTTTACTAAAAACTTCATTTGTATGAGGACTCGGGAAACGTTATTTTGGAAATCTTGTACCATAAGAGTTAAACATAACGTAGGAACTGCTGAGCTAAAAAGACGTTGTCGATTTTTCAACTGTTCGAAACAGTCAGATGTAAAGTGTCGTGAACATATGACACTACGTTTCGCAGGAAAGAATTCTTCTCTCCCAGAAGCCTTCATCCAAAGGAGACCTTTCCATTTCGGCTCAAAATGTACCGAGGTACACTTTACTTTAAAATGTCCTATTAATTATGCAGAAGCCTCTGATGATATCATTTTTCTATAAAACACGCCGCAACTAGTATTTTTTTGGAAAATAAAAAGTCATTATTTATGTTTTTAGAAATCGTAAACATGAAACGAAACGTGCAAATAAAGGGCGAAAATATGACAGTGACAACTGTCATACTTACTGGTTTTTTGTGGTGGTGACAGTTTGTGGATGAACAAAAAATATTTTTTGAGATCTAAACTCACAATGTTGGAGTTTCTTCCATATCCTTTTAGCAACAACACGTGTTGTGAGACTCCATTGTATTTCAATCTACTGTACAAATCTAAATGTACTTTTAAAATAAATATTTACTTACCACTTGAAATTGGCTTAATGCTAAACGCGAAGCCATTAATTAAGTTATTTTTTACATTAACTGACAATGGATAATCAATAGGTGCAAAACCTAGTTTAAATTATATGGTTTTCTATAAACTCACATAGTCGGTCTACTAATATTGGTCACTCTCAAAATAATCAAACGCACAAAATTAATCAAAACAGTTAAAAACACTTATTTTTGTTACTATTTATCATGTTTTTGCTAAAAACAGGTTATGTTTATGTTAAAATAAGTAATAATTAGTTGGCTCATAAGTAAGCTAACGAAACGCACCCGACAGCGAGAGAGTTATGCTTGCCAGTTAAATTAATCCAATGTTGCAAGCCGTCAAACCTTTCTAATGATATTTTTAGGTGGTACAATTATAATAAAAAATATAATACATATATTTCTGGAATCGACGATTTTTTTCCTACATTTTGGTACCTTTGAATCTTAGGTACATGAGTGGCCGTAGTTGTATGAGAAGAGGAAAGGTCTCCTTTCTTTGTTTTTCTATATCATTTGGGAATCTGGAAAAAATATATTTAGGTAAGGCAGGCAGGTACCTAATGTAATTATTATGTATTTAAATATTATGCATTTATAAAATGGCAAAGTTATCATAATTTAGATACCTAGAAAAAAACAACCAGTCTCAGGAAAGCTCGAACGGGATTCGAACCCGTGACCTTTGGATTGCCGGTCCACTGCTCTAACCGCTGAGCTACCGAGACCCCAGAAGACTCGTTGAATTTTTTCTTACGCTGCAAGCCAGCGGTATTACGTCACTGTGAAGTCTACCCTCACATTCGAAAGAAATACTATTGCAAGTATTTAACAATCGATAAAGACGTAATTGCTTATAACTATCTTTATTATTGAAATTTTGCATTCACAATGCTATATAGATTTAGGATAAAATGTTTACTAGAAAAAACGAGTCTTCTGGGGTCTCGGTAGCTCAGCGGTTAGAGCAGTGGACCGGCAATCCAAAGGTCACGGGTTCGAATCCCGTTCGAGCTTTCCTGAGACTGGTTGTTTTTTTCTAGTAAACATTTTATCCTAAATCGATATAGCATTGTGAATGCAAAATTTCAATAATAAAGATAGTTATAAGCAATTACGTCTTTATCGATTGTTAAATACTTGCAATAGTATTTCTTTCGAATGTGAGGGTAGACTTCACAGTGACGTAATACCGCTGGCTTGCAGCGTAAGAAAAAATTCAACGAGTCTTCTGGGGTCTCGGTAGCTCAGCGGTTAGAGCAGTGGACCGGCAATCCAAAGGTCACGGGTTTGAATCCCGTTCGAGCTTTCCTGAGACTGGTTGTTTTTTTCTAGTAAACATTTTATCCTAAATCTATATAGCATTGTGAATGCAAAATTTCAATAATAAAGATATTTAGATACCTTTAAATTTTGAAATAACCTAAAAAACTCTGTACTTTATACAATTTTAAGATCGTGACAAAAATAAGAATATTTAATTTTATCGATAAATTTAAAAAAAATCCAGCTCGGCACTACCGAGAACGAAAGAGACATCTGCATAGTAAATTAAGCCTAGGAAAGACAGAGACGGCAAGAAAGACATCAACGCGTGCCATTTTTATATTTAGTTAAAAAATTTTATTTTAGGTAAAAAAGTATTTGCATAAATTTTAAATAAATACTACTGTCCTGTAGAAGGTTATACCGTGTTTTTTTATAATTTGAGGTAGTACTCAACTTCCCACACCATTTCACAGCACAACTTGGCATTTTAACGTAATTAGTCGCTTTGAACGATAGTTTCTGTCACTGTGTGATACGCGCGGCAGCTAGAAGCACACTGAAGCGGAAATCCTCACATACACTCGTTTTATCATATGCTTAGTGAGAAGATTGCCCCCGCAAGCGCAGTCAATTGGTTATATAGTCTTTGGTTTATGTAAATACTTTTCAAGAAATAAAACAATCCGATAGCATATAATAACCGTTTATTGATATCAAAGTCGAAATAATTCTTGTAATTAACAATTTCTTCGCTATTTTCTTACTTTTTTAATTTTTCGAGCCTATTTCTTTCTTAAAGGCCGGCAACGCGTCTGCGATTCCTGTGGTTTTGCGGGTGTCCATGAGCGGCGGTGATTACTTTCCATCAGGTGACCCGCTTGCTCGTTTGCCTCCTTATTTAATAAAAAAAAATGGTTTTAAATTCCAAAGTTTTTCTTTTACACAGACCTTGTAAAAGAAAAACTTTGGAAATTCCTCACAGGGCACGGGGTCGACGCGGGCGAAGCCGAAGTCGCTGGCTATTCGCTAGTTATTAACCGGTTCACTGCCCCGCAGACAACATAATATGGTCCATAACAATTGATTAGCCTATCGTTTTATTTTTTGGACAGTGAACCTGTTAATAATAAATTTTACCTCTATTTAATATTTTATATGATCCACGTTCCCCCGGATGCCTGAAATCTAGGTTTCAGTTACTTAAAGCCTCTCATCAAGGTGACCTTTGCTTCAGTAGCAACCTTACTCTCCAAATTCCTGCTCATAATACTGGCTTCCCCTCCAGCTCTTTCGCTTTAACCGCTATTCGTCTATGGAATGCTCTGCCATTGCATAGCTGTCGTGCACAGAGCAAAGTAGTGTTTTAAAGACTAGTGTATGTGACTAGTGCATGAGCAGTTTTATATGTAAATAAGATTAAATAAATAATAAAATATAAAAGAAAAACACTATTTTTATCATTATTGTACTTTTTGTTAAGAAAATGTTGTTAACCCCTTGAGGATCGTAAAACCAGACACATCGCCGGCGGTCTTATGATCCTTGACCTATTTCACGGATAGGATGATAATCGAATATGTTTGTTTGCTAATAATATGATGTTTCAAGAATATGATATTGTAATAATGTGGTAAATTGAGATTATGATATTTTGCGAACATCATGTTTTGCTTTTATGCTATGCGGCGACGGAGGGATCCCATCCTATTTTAGTTCTATTAATACCATTACTGTTAGTAATTAATATTATCGATATCGATATTAATGTGAAAAGCGACATGAAGTACATCACTGAACGCATTTTTAAACAATTTGACATACACAAATGCCATCCTATTTGGGTTTCGTTTGACAGCTCATGTTTGTTGCTCTATTCCGTAAGGTAATTAGTCCCCTGCATTGATGTTTTATGTTCTTAAATAACTACTAACAATATAAAATTATAATTTGTCTGTCTGCCACTAACAAATGTTATATATAAGTATTGTGTTTGTCCATAGGCATTACAGAGTACAGATCATCAACTGGGTCTACAGCCTCAAAATTTAAGATCTCACCACCTCTGTACTTGTACATTGTGCTCTTACGAGAAACCGATACAAGCAATGAGTCTGTAGAAATAAACAACTGTGCCAAAAACTGGATATTGGCGAAATCCAAAGGGAAACGCCACTGCACAAAAAGAAGAAGAAGGTACTTAGTAACTTTATGGTGATAACATTCTATTTTTTTATTTCATTTGTTTAGAACAGTTGTTCAATCTAGGAGCTCAAAAAAGTGCCTTCCCGCATTTTATGAAAATCTTTCTCTGCAATTTTGGGTTTAATTAAAAATCTTTATTATTGAAATTTTGCATTCACAATGCTATATAGTTGTAGGATAAAATGTTTACTAGAAAAAAAAACAACTAGTCTCTGGAAAGCTCGAACGGGATTCGAACCCGTGACCTTTGGATTGCCGGTCCACTGCTCTAACCGCTAAGCCACCGAGACCCCAGAAGACTCTTGAATTTTTTTTTTATTGGCAACGGGTAAGCGCTTGGTCTTCATCTCACCTGATGGTAAGTGACGATAAGGCCGAAGGTGGAAGCGCGCTTCACCCGAAATCCTCACTGAGGAACTGGCTATCTTATCTCAAACTGCCGAAACACAACAATGCTATAAACATCGTTGTTATGGCGACAGACTTAGATAAGATGGTGGTAGCTAGCCAGGCGGACTTAACAGCCCTACCACCAACCAAACCGAGCACACAAAGATGTACCCCCTGCTGGGAATCGAACCCGGGACCTCTAGGTCTGAAACAGGTAGCTTAGTCACTAGACCACACAGGCGGTTAAATTATATGATTTTTTCTAGCCAGCGGTATTACGTCACTGTGAAGTGTGTGTGCGTGTGTTTTTTTCTAGTAAACATTTTAATTAAAAAGGACAGATTATACAAAAAGATAAGGAAATAATATTATGGCCGGAACATGGGTCTAAAACAGACTCAGCTATAATCAACAGTCTGGTTGGCATTTGTTAAGTCACCCGGACCCTAGTATTTGTCCGGTGCGTCATATACAATTATTAATACAGGCTTATCAAAGGAGAAAATCAGAAGGAAACATAGACGAACTGTTTATTTCATTAACAGGAATAGTTAAGGCTGCCACCAGGACTATGTTGTCTGGATGGATAAGATCCATTTTTAAAGTTGCAAATATAGAAGCACCTCCGGGCAGTATACGTTAAGCAAAATTTACAAAAAGCGAGGCTGTTACGCATTATTCCAAAAGCTATTCTACATTATTCAATGTCAAAATTGTTAATGTATTTTGGTTTCCGAGATCCGTAACGCCAAAATTGGCCATGTCACGCAAAAATCGCAGTCGAAATGTAATAGGAAACAGAGGAAAGTGAAAAGATATTGGGTTAATCCTTTTCACATAGACCGCATAACGGAATATGAATTCTACAAGTCTTATACAAAAATAAGGTTCTTTTCTGATAAATTCTACGAACACTACTACTACTAGTAGTGTACTATTATTTATTATGTGCTATTACTACTATCACCTTAATGAGGCGCTCGGTATCAACTACTATTTTGCAGTTTTGCTTGCGCACGCGACGCGACCGACCGCTTTGAGCGTCTGTTATCGACTGGCGCGTGATTCCTCCGGACCGGACCGGAACGGACGTTTCTCGAGTTCTCGTGTGGTCAGCTCCATACAACTGCATACGATATTGATAGGCCCCGCCCCCCGTGCCGCAAAATAACGGACCGGGTACTCGGAGACGTCCGGAGCATGTTTCGGTTGCTTCCGGGTGAAAATCGGGATCGGAAGGCCCCTGATCACATGTAGTCGATGCAGTAAAAAAATTGGTTGCCTGTAAAGTCGGTATACGGGCGAAAGTTTTACGTGACAACAACGTGCGCCTTTCACTTTTTATGTCTGTCTCTCTCGCTCTTAGGCGGGCTAACCATGCCCGAGTGGAAGGGACGCGTGCCTCTCACTCGCTCTCATTGTGAGCGCATAACGTGAGCGGAGCGTAACGCAGTTTCTTGAAGTGTCACCCGGCAAACCAATTTATAAGACGTTGTCACGTCAAAAATTCATATATTTGTTTGAGCTACGGAATGAATCCGGGGCCGTGTTTTTTCGGGTCCGTGTGATTCCGGATGCATGTAGTCCGAGCCTAATAGTTTCAGAATTTCCCATACTGACCGATCTAAATGTTACATCCTGTACCCACAATAAATGTCAAAGAATGTAATTCCCTATCACGCCGCTTACAGCCGTGCGGAGCTAGTGTCGAACAGCGTTGAAAATTATTTAGCAAAATAGCAATAGTACCTACGCTCACCGCTATTGCAGCCGCTGCTACAAAGGCTTTTTTAAACGATGTTTGCGCTTAGAGAATAGCACTACTGTCGTGGACTCGTGGTGGCAGTGGTGGTAGGAATTCGTGCGGGCCTCACCGCCAGCGGCCGCGCTCCGCAGCCCGACGACTAACTAACGTAACGACTGCAGGGAGGGAGCCGATGTCTCCAGAACGTCTGTGCTCCAACAATGTAGTACCTACACTAATTGTCAAATTTTAGCGCAGGAGATTGCAGCTGAGCCTTGTTTGCACTAGGCGAAGTATTTTAGCCGAGAACAGTAGGAAAATTGCATCGATAGATTAAATAATTTCGTATTTAATAAGCTAAGCAACGATGCAAATTAGTTATATACTCTAAGAAGCAATGTATCGCTACTCGACTTAATCACTGGTACAGGTGCGAGCGTAGACTGAGGGACCGAGCCTTGTTATGCTGGATTTACACGGAGCCAATACTTGAGACAATCCAATAAGCCAGTCCAATATTGGCATAGTGTAAATAGAGACAGTCCACTACATTGGATTGTCCTCAAGGCAATTTTGCTTGGCATTGGCATTGGCTTATTGGACTGGCTTAGTGGATTGTCTCAAGTATTGGCTTCGTGTTAATCCAGCATTATGGTCATATAGGAATAATGATTATCTGAAATTATCGATTATGGACTGTGTTAGGGCATTCTAAGGGACAACACTAAGAAAGTCAAATTATGATCTGTCAATGTAAATGTGACACATTTATTTTTTAAATATTAATTTCAGCTATATGGCGTTGGCGGTGGTGGCGGTATTTTGTGAAACTTGTTTGTTTGTTTAAAATATCAATGTGTAGGATAATAGTTTTGTTTTCTGATTGAACGTATGCATATTAGACCTGTTTTCGATGTAATTGTTGTTGGAACGATTCAATTCACGTAAGTAACGTAGGTAATAAAACTTATAATTTGTAGTCTCCCTACACGTTGCCGTTGTAATCTTGCAATGTTTGCAACAAATGAACGCTTATCTTGACAGAAGTTTGCTAGATTATTTTGATGTAAGTAAGTAAGCTTTAAGTAGTTGTCGGTTTGATGAATGCCTTAAGTAAATAAACATACTTACCACTAATTAAAATGTTTATAAAGTTAGTACTAAGCTCAAACCAAATAAAAAGTTTTTATACTATTTAAACTATTTCATACCTCGTAACAATATGATAAAATCAAAATTTATTTTATCTAAGTAAATAACACCTTAGCTTTATAGCAACGGTTAATTAAAACATAAGTTTTAAAATACAATAGGTATTAGTATGAAAAAAAGCAAACTGAGTTTATTAATCAATGATATTGATACTTAAATAAATTTGTTTACGCTCACACCAATTATCAGGCCCAAGATAAGCTTCTTTTAAAACTTGTTAATATGGTAAGGTAACGGATAAAAATACATTAACACTTTTAAACTTTTGTGTTTCATTATAAATAGACATTTAGGCAGGGATTAACGCTAACTACATATTATAGGCATACTATGCATACCTTTTTATACCCAACGTTTCGACCGAGTTGCACCGGTCGTGGTCACGGGCGGACTCCAATTTCGGACCCGTAGCGGTTTGCTAAATACACTTTTAAACTTTCACGTTCCATTATAAATGTGTATTTAAAAATACATAACATAGTAAAACACCCAGACCTGAAATCAATGTAGAAAAAAGTTTGTGGGGACTCCACAAGCATTTGTGACCGAGTCATGGATGTTTATTACTAATAAATTATTAGTATTTATGTTTATCTGATGTTCATTTATCAAAGTTAGGGCTATGCTTAGTTTGGGATTGAATGATTGGTGTGACAGTTGTGAAATTTATAATTTATTATTATAATTTCAGTTGGTAAAAATGGCAGACAATTCAAATGAAAAAATGGAAGACAATTCAGCTACCAATGAGGTTTGATAAAAAATTAGAAAATGCTTAAATCTTACAAGCTTAGCTTTAAACAATTTTTATGAAACTTTATTACTAAAGTACAAAGCATGGAAGAGCAAAAACAAATTGATTCTTTCAATTGTGGTGTAATAATGTTTATCTTCTATCTATATAAGATGACTGCTAGAAACGGCAAGAAACTTTAAGAGCTGGTCAGGTCAAGTGTTTTAAACATGACAAAAAAGAAATTCGTGCTTTTTTATATTTCATTAAATATTCATCTTATGAATTTTAATTTGATAGCCTTTGAGTAAGTATGTAATTTATTTTCTCGCCCTAGGGGAAAAAGTAATTTTTTTTAAAAATTTTTTCTGTCACATGACAATGAGCCTACAAAAACGAAAAAGTATTTAGTCATAGGTAGAATAATCATGAATAAAGACCTCGACTTATTACTGTTTACTTAGATCAACAACTTTTTTGAGATAACACAGACCACGCTTCAGCAAGAAAAAACTGCACAGTCTGCACATGTGCTTAGGTGGTGAGTCTTTAGTCCCTTAGTCGCCTTTTACGAGACCCAAGGGAAGGGAGGGCTTGGTAGTATTATTTTGATGAGCCCATCGCCGCTCTATGCTGTTGGATGTATGAGCAGTCTTTAGTCCATTAGTCCCCTTTTACCAAATCGAAGAAAAGTGAAGGGTTGGTAATACTATTTTGATGAGCCCATCGCCGCTCTATGCTGTTGGATGTATGTGCAGTCTTTAGTCCGTTAGTCCCCTTTTACCAAATCGAAGAAAAGTGAAGGGTTGGTAATATTATTTTGATGAGCCCATCGCCGCTCTATGCTGTTGAATGTATGAGCAGTCTTTAGTCCATTAGTCGCCTTTTACGACACCGAAGAAAAGAGAGAGGTTGGTAGCATTAATTTGATAAGTCCATCGTCGCTCTATGCCGTTGGATGTATGTGCAGTCTTTAGTCCGTTAGTCCCCTTTTACCAAATCGAAGAAAAGTGAAGGGTTGGTAATATTATTTTGATGAGCCCATCGCCGCTCTATGCTGTTGGATGTATGTGCAGTCTTTAGTCCGTTAGTCCCCTTTTACCAAATCGAAGAAAAGTGAAGGGTTGGTAATATTATTTTGATGAGCCCATCGCCGCTCTATGCTGTTGGATGTATGTGCAGTCTTTAGTCCGTTAGTCGCCTTTGACGACACCCAAGGGAAGAGATGGAAAGACTGCACATATCTACTATCCAACAGCATAAAGCGGCGATGGGCTCATCAAAATAATACTACCAACCATTCTCTTCCCGTGGGTGTCGTTAAAGCAACTAATGGGTTAATTTTAAATAAAATAAACCAATTCATATTGTATTGGATTGTTTTATTTTCTCGCATTCGTAGTGAAAAGCAGAGTGTAACACTCGGCGCTAAAAACCCATTAAGGCTCATCCGTCGTAAAATACCGCGAAACTAAGTAACTTTGTAACCATTTTCTTCCTAAAATATGGTACTTTCGGAAACAAAAAAAATACACAGAAATTACCAAGATATGATTAGTGATTTGGTTTTTCACTTTTTTAATTTTAACCAGAAAAAAAAATAAAAAAAATATCTGAAGTTACCCCTATTTTTCCAGTTGTAACCATTTTACTGCTTCAATTTCAATCACAAACGTATGAAAATTTATATTCTATTATATAAACCAACAAGAAATAACATGGTTTTCTTAATTTTTTAAAATCCAATAAATATTATGTTATTTCTCAAAAATTCCGACTAAGTTCCTACTGTCACCCCGCTCTCGTCCAAGCAGTCAGTGCGGGGCGAGACGTGTTGCTAGACGAACCTGTGCTGCGTTGCGTGTGAGAGCAGGCAAAATTTCTATTTCGAAATAGTATTTGATATTTAGTTTGGACAGTGATCGGACGGCGTGTTTCATGAGTAATACTAGAGTACTCATTTGACTGGAGAGCGTGTTTTAAAAATAATTTTTATAATAAGTAATTTTTTTTTGCAAATAATATTTTGCAAACTCGTACTTATAGTTTTCCGTGACCAAAGTCATAGTTTGTGCAAGATGGGAAAAAAGCAGAGGCGACAAAAAAGGAATCTCCAGAAACATTACAAAAAAAGGACATAATATCGATACTTGCTACTACTCTTTTAGTCTAGTTTGTTATTTTAGAAAATGGATGTGCCTTACATCTAAGAAAAGTCATTAAAATGTTCTCTATGACCATTTTTATATGGAGTAAATGGTTGGGCTTTTACGAGTATAACGAAATAAGATTTTGACGTTTTGTACGTTAAGCATTAATTTATGAACATCACATGACATGCCACCTAAAAATGTATAATTTGACATTGAAAACGTTAAATTTTAAACACTGAAAAAAGACGACAACCTCAGGCGGGAATCGAACCACGCACCTTCCGCATTCCGGGCGGCTGCCTTAACCACTTGGCTACCGAGGTCTGGCTTTCAACCGTCGAAATTTGTCAGTGCTTGATGCTTATGTTTTTTAGTCAACATTGCTTTATCAAATCTTAAGTCCCCAGTACACAGTGGCGTGTGATGGCCCACTGCCGGCCATCGCCAATTGTAGACAACTGTAGGCCACGATTACGTCGCGTTCACACAATGGTGTATGCTGGCCCACTGCTCATTGCTGCCTGGTAGTGGTGGGGAATATATCTTTTTTGAGAATCGATTCAAAACTTTAAATCGATATTTGATATCGGATTCTGAAACTGTATAATATTTTAATATTGGTGATATCGGTACCTATCGACCATATCTATCACTGTATAGTATATTAATAAAGTTAAAAGAATATTGTATCGCTGATATTTATTTAATAATCAATGATCGATCTTTTTAACAAACAAATGTGCTTGTGAAAATTTCATGAAATGAAAATCATTACTATTTGTTACTAGTATCAGGTAAGTAAAATTTTACGAATCTAATTAAAAAAAAAAATTATCAATGTTAAAAATATCGATCATTGATAATTAAATAAATATCAGCGATACGGTACAATATTCTTTTAACTGATCAGTTATTCAACTGATCAGTTTAACTGACCGTGAGTGTCGCTTTACAAGGCGAAGCAAGTTGATAGGCAAAAATAATGAAACATGATGCAAGTAGAAACTTTGTAATAGACCGTCCCTTGATGAAAATGAAAAAATGAAAATGAAAAATGTATATTTCAACAAAAGAGCATAATACAGGATTATACATTGTACCTCATAAAAATGTACTTTCTACTTTGTTGTCAAGATATATCAGTAGCTTGCCTGTGACATCAACACTAAAAAAAATTTGTTACGTTGATACCAGTACGATTAACAAGAAAAATAGCCTCATCTTATTAAAGTTACCTACATAAAATTAAGTTAATTAAGTATTTTATGTTATATAAAACAACCATAATGTAAAAATATGAATTTGAATGGATATGTACATAATATAATATTAAATATATTTATAAAATACGTTTGTGCCTTACGTATCGTATCAATATCCAATTTCAATCCCAGTACACACACAGTGGCGTGTGATGGGCCATGCTTGGCCACTGCCGGCCATCGCCATCACAGACTTAGTAGAGATGATCGCCATTGTGTAGACGGGGTAGATGGTGTATAGTGGCGAGCAATTGTCGACAGTGGCGCGCAGTGGCGCGCGATGGCACGCAATCGGAAAGTTGTCGGTTTTTGGGCACACATCAAAGGGAATCGTGGCGTGTAGTCAGAGAATATATACACTACCGTGAAAAGAAGCGACACTTAAGCATGTGTGCTCGTAAAATCGCTCGCTGCTATGTGTGGGTGTCTGGATCTGCGCGGGGGCCTTGCGCGGCGCGCGGGGTATGGGCGGGCGGCCTGGAGGTCGCCTCGGCTGAGGGCTGAGTCGAGCGAGCGAACGTCTGTATTGCGCACCGCACGCACAGACTGACCTACACAATCCGGTTTATATCATTTGGCTAATAATGGATTAAAAGCTGTTAATAGCCATTAATAGCCGATTTCGGATGGTAACCTTGCTATTAATGTTACAGTAATGATCAAAAATATCGCGACAATAAGTAATTAAATGGAAGATGCTTATACACTTTTTATCTATTTTTACACTATACATCACTCGTAGGTACATAGAAAACACGAGTTTTCGATCGTGAAAGTTAAGCAATGTTCGCCGAAGTCGCCAAGGGGATGGGTGACCGTAAATTCATAAAATCTCGAGGTTTTCGATTGCGAAAGTTAAGCAATGTTCACAGAGGTCACCAAAGAGATGGGTGACCGTAGGTTCATAAAATCTAGAGGTTTTCGGTCGCAAAAGTTAAGCAGTGTTCGCCGAGGTCGCCAAAGGGATGGGTGACCGTAAGTCCATATAATCTCGAGGTTTTCGATCGCGAAAGTTAAGCAATGTTCGCCGAGGTCGCTTACTGGTCTCCCATCAATTACTCTACCTGCGCAAAGCTTAACTTTTGTGACTGTAAACAGAACGTCTGTTGAAATTGTATGAAACTATTAGTAGCGGGGTTATTAGCCAATGGATGGCTAATATTTTTTTTTTTTTTTTTTTATTCGGCAAATCATCAGCTTTATATTAATGAAATATAACTTACAATAGAACTTAAAAGCTACTAAAAGATTCGCACTGATAATATAATGGCTATATGGATTATAATCGCCAATAATCCAAACAATCCGGCTATTAACCCATCTCTACCTACGACTCACGAGTACACGCACGAGTAATCATGCCCGGTTTTCATTATTGTTGTGTATACGGCTGTGGTAATAACCAAAAACAAACTGATAAAAGTTTCTTCTCATTGCCCAGCGATCCAGAAAAGTAATTGCCTACTTTATATTAATATTCTATTACTTACCTACATTATGTATTACACGATTTACACATAGTATATAGATTTAATAAACGTCCGTCAGATTCCACTTTCGTCAGATGCAGTTTTTCTCAGTTCAGTTTCGTCATGAATGAAGGTACCTAAATCACTCTCGACGTTTGAAGTAGGTAGGTAAGTAGGTACTCGTAATAACATTAACATCATTCATCACTACCTTCCTAGTGTACCTACCTAGGGGCCGTCCATTAATCACGTGATGTTTTTTTCAGCATTTTTTAACCCCCCTCCCCCTGGGTGATATGTGGTGAGGTTTAAGTCAACCCCTCCACCCCCACCCAAAATCACGTGTATTTTTTAGTACCTACAAAAATCTTATAATTTTTTTAAAAGCTTTTATTTAACTATGTTCGGGTGGAATTTTGCAACTCAAATTTGAAGCACATTTCTTCAACCGATTGAGCTGAAATTTTGCATACATGTGTAAATCGTGTGACAACGCAATATTATGATGACATGGTGCTGATCTGATGATGAAGCTGGAAGGTGGCCATAGGAACTTCACAATGAAACGACACAACCTCATAGAGTTTAGGCTCGTTTGAATCGTCTTGACGAGTAATTTGTCTTTCAATGGTAACCAGGGTCTGATGATGGAGCTGGAAGGTGGCCATAGGAAGTCTGTAATGAAACAACGCAACCCCATCGAGTTTCGCCTCGTTTCTTTCATCTTGACGAGTACTTTTTTTTAAAGGGTTACCAGGGTCTGATCTGATGATGGAACTGGAAGGTGGTCATAGGAACTACGTAAAGAAACGACGCAACCCCATCAGGTCTCAGCTCGTTTGATTCGTCTTGACGAGTAGGTACGTTAGTGCTAGATGGTAACCAGGGTCTGTTGATGGAGCTGAAAGATGGCCATAGGAAGTCAGTAATTAAGCAACACAACCGCGTCGAGTTTAATTCGTCTTAATGGGTAGACCGTTTTTGATGGGTGGTGAGTGGTGGTGTTTTGGTGTACGTGAATAATTTATGTATACCTACACGTTCAGTGAGAAGAACAGATAAAAAAGGTTTCCAAGGATAACTAAAAAGTAAAAATAAATTAAAAGTTAAAAAAAACAAGCTTATATTTAAATGCGCTAAATGGAAAAAAAAAAAACTTTTACTAACAACTTCTAATGTCGTAACTCAATTTATATTATATAAAAGGTTGTCGCAAAATTAACTATTTAATTAAGTGCTATAGGTATACTTATGTTTAAATAAACAAGTAAATTAAATACCTTGATGTGATTAATTTTATCTACTTAAGTATAAAAATTTTCATACTTAGAAAATACGAGTACTTAAATCTCGCGACAACCTTTTAAGTATATCATATAAATTGTGTAATGACGTTATATGTTGTTAGTAAAAGTTTTTTTTTTTCTTTTTATCACTTTTAAATAAAAGCTTGTTTATTAAAAAGGTTTTTTAATTTTAATTTTAAGAATATTATCTTTAAATAACGGTATAAAGTTTAATCTAATTTTATTCGAGAAAATTAAGGACCATGATAAAAATGTCTTAGACAGGAAAGGTTGCAGGTTGTTTTTTTTACGGCGAGTCAAGCTCACACTTCACGCCACCTTCGGTTTAGAAATCGCGCGTTTGCCTAAAAAATAAATACACGTGATATTTTTCTACACCCCCCCCCCCTCCCCCCTTGTGATATTTCGTGATTTTTACCGAACCTCCTCCCCTCTTTTGAGCCTCACGTGATTAATGGACGGCCCCTACCTACCTACCTACTTATTATAAAACAAAGTCCCCCCGCGTCTGTATTTCTACGTACGTAGGTAAGTAGGTACGGTCGCGGTCAAAAAATGTTTACCACCTTAAGTATCACAATTGCATTTAGGTTACAAGTTCTAAATGTCTATTTCATATTAATTTGATTGACCATAGATTAAAATCTTTTTTCTAATGATATGAGAATTAATCGCTCTAGGAGACGGACCATGACTACTATCAAGTTTTGATATATAAAAAACCTTGAAAAAAAACTAATATTTTTAATTTTTAACTACTATCTTTTATTATTGAAATTTTGCATACCCAATGCTATATAGATTACGGATAAAATGTTTCAGTCAGTTTCAGTCTCAGGAAGCTCGAGTGGGATTCGAACCCACGACCTTTGGACCGGCAATCCAAAGGTCGGGTTCAAATCCCACTCGAGCTTCCTGAGACTGGTCGATTTTCTTCTAGTAAACATTTTATCTTTTAACTACTATTTTAAAACTGTAGGATTATGAAGAAATAACAAAATAGAAACTTTAAAAATCTTTTTTTCATATTTAGTTTAACCTCCTTCAGCAGCTATTTGATGGCACGTAGTCTATCCCGCATTGATGCAACAAGGCGCGCGCATAGACCAGTCTCTCTGATATCCTCCCATACTCGAGCACAGTGTAATCTAAGAGTATGAGGGTTTCTTTCATTTTGACAATCCCAGCGTTGAACCATAAGCCCCTATAAATTGGGTTTAAATCAGCAAACCGAGCGGGCCATGTTATTTGCGCGGCAGTTAGTATCGGTCGTCGTCCTGAATTATTTCTATGATCTGTTGCCCTTCTTCGCCGTTACGCCGAATCCAAAACCTCACAGTGAATCGCGATATATTGAGTTCCCGTTATATAGCAATAATACTATGTCCATCTTCGAAGAGAAATATTATTTCAGCCCTTTGTTCCAGGGTTAAACTTGCCATTTTATTTCGTTTTATAATGATCTTTCGTAAAATTATGCTCTTGTCGAAATGACGACGTTCAAACAATCATTTTTGATAAATGTCATTTCAACAAATAAAGAAATGAGTTTCAACATCAAAAAGTGGTCAATAATCTCTTTGTCTCGATGCGTCATGTTGAATAATAACTTTTAAAAGGTATTAAGTAACTTGATATGGCATTTTAGACTTTAGTAAAAAAAGTGTGATATAGAAACTAATTTCAAAACTGGTAAACATTTTCTGACCGCGACCGTACCTATTTACTTAGTTAAGTCTTAAGTACCTATTATAATATCAATTCTACTAGTTACCTACAATTATTAAGTACGTTTACCTATATTATTACAATTTACTTGTACCTGCACCTAACTAGTGTTCCACCTAGCTAGGTTGACGACCTCCGTGGTCAAGTGATTAGCACGCCGCCGGGTCTAGCGTCACGCCATCTCTGAGGTCCCGGGTTCAATTCCCGGTCGGGTCAATTAAGAGAAAGACTGTTTTTCTAAACTGATTTCTGGTCTGGATATTTTTTATGTATATTTATCCGTTGTCTTACCATATTAACGAGTTTCAAAAATACTCATCTTGGTCTGGCTAGATAATTGGTGTGAGCGTTAACAAATGTTTGAATTGCATTTAGGTTGGTAGATAGGCACTTACTTACTTAATGGAGTAACTGCTAATACTACTACGAGAATATAATATTAAATCGTTAGAAGTATAGCTAGGTAGTAGTAGTAAAAATAATAATAAAAATTATAAAAGTAATAGAAAAACAGAACATTTTGTTTTAAACGTAGGTATTTTAGTTTTAGGTATTATGAATAATACGTAGGTACCCGATTCGTTCCAAGAATCGATTCAGACGCCTACGATTCATTACGATCCAAAAAATCGATTCAAAAAGAAAAATCATGCATGATGCATCCCTAATCGGCCATTGTGTAAACACCACCGGCCAACATACGCCACGATTCCTTTGATGTGTGCCCAAAAACCGACAACTTTGCCATTGCGCGCCACTGCGCGCCACTGTCGACAATTGCACGCCACTGTACACCATCTACCCCGTCTACACAATGGCGATGGCCGGCAGTGGCCAAGCATGGCCCATCACACGCCACTGTGTACTGGGGCCTTTAGAAGTTTTCACCTCTGAGATCCGAAAGAAATATTTTTACAAATATTTGAACATCCGGTTAAGATGAAGCTGCGTTTATAGATTAATGTTTTATATTTTAGCGCCCGGAATGCGGAAGGTGCGTGGTTCGATTCCCGCCTGAGGTTGTCGTCTTTTTTCAGTGTTTAAAATTTTACTTAAGTATATTTAAGCGTTAATAAAAACGCTAAAATATAATACATTAATTGAAAACGTTCTTTAAGTCTCATTTTCAATGTGTCTAAAATAGTTATGTAGGTATTATTGGCCGTATTGCTACATGGATTAGACAGAAAAAAAGAGAATAAAAAATAAAGTAAGACGGCATTCATAGCTCGTTTTGGCCAAAATGTGCTTTACGTCAATTTAAATTACAGGTATCGACACAGAATAAATAATAGTATCTACTACGTATCGATAATATTCATAGGTATGTTTTCAATCTAGGTACCTACCTAGGTATACATATTTATGCATATATTTGATCTAGTATTTTTCTTTGTTAAGAGTACCTATTGTTTTATTGACGAGTGTCTGTCTATAAAATGATTGTAAAACAGATGGGTTACGCTCTTCATTCATACCTACGAGTTCAATTTCCACAGAAATTCAGTTAATTGTTTAGCGTGATTATTAGTGTCGTATTCACTGTAAATCAAATTGAATCTTACAGCCTTATAGTAACACATTACATTACGCAGCCCTAATGTGTTATACAAAGTTGTTAGTACCTAATGTCTGATACAAAGTTTTTACAAAGGGCCGTTAAAAAAAGTTACTACCTACCTAATCTCATGCAGAAACAAAAGCAAACCCAAGGGATGTTGGGCAAAATATTCCCCCAGATCCGAAAGCCACTGAATAAGTGTGACTCAAAACACCAACCTAAAATGACCATTTTAAATTATGACGCCTTTACAAAATATCCCAGAGGTCATGAGCTAAAACTGTAAAAGCAAAAAAAAACATTTTACTCACCAGATACCGTGATATAATATTATTATTTAAAGCCTGACCAGAAAAATAAAAACCTGGTCTAGGGGCGCCTCCTTCTTTTATTGCAACACTAAGGAAAGTAATACCCATGTGAATTGGCAAGCGTTAAATTTTTTTCATACTATTAGACATAGTACCTATGATTAATTTATTTATTATGGTGTCATTGGAAATCCAAAAAAGAACATTTCTGATTCTGGATTGATGTAATCTAACGTGCTCCTGTAGATATGCCTACATAACAAAGTCAAGGGTCAAAGAAATAAAATTATCAAAGCCAGATTTTTAATACCTATCATTAATCAAAATCAGTACCCTATCTAAATAGGTATTCAACTATATCATACGACATTTCATGTTCATCATTATCAGATTGCACCAATGGTTGGATTTCAGATATATCAGACTCATTGTAACTTCCATTGCATAATGAATCTCTTTCACCGCCACCTCAAAATCATCTAGTTTGATTTTCTTTTTTGGTTTTGGTTTATTTTTCTTAGGCGTTGAAAAAACAGCTGACGTAACTATGTCCTTCTCTTTTTAATTTCATTACAAAAGAACGAGACACACCTAAAAAACATAAATTACTTAAAACTTGAATAAAATAGGTAAAAATGTACAAACGCATCTCCTAAATTGGGGGTCGGGGGTGTGGGGGGAGGGGAGGTTAACAAATTATTAAAATAAAAAACTTATTGCCTTTTTTGAACAAAACTAACAAGTACAATAAAAATCGAGACCAATCATTCATCTAAGCCTTGAGCTTTCTCTCCAACAAATATTTATACATTGTAAACTACTTTTCTCTCACGACTATATGAATAGTTTTCAGCATTATAACGCTTAAAATAAAACTAATAACAACATATCAAATAATAACAAAATTAACGATAAATAGTCCGTGCTGACACTTTTACAGCAATGAACAGATGACAATGATGTCATAATAATGACGTTTTATAGTTACTGTTGCCAGTAAAGGAAATTAGTGTCATTAGTTTTCCGCATCATGACCTGCGGGTCTATCGGCAAAAAAATATAAATATGGACATCATGGGCTTCATTTGACATTTGAAGCCCATATTTTGTCCTTATATGGGCATATTATGGGCTTCAAATGTCAAATGAAGCCCAAGTCCATATTCATATTTTTTAGCCGATAGGGTAGCAGGTTTTCTTTTTTTCTGGTCAGGCTATACAATGCATATGTGAGGTTTTATTTATGAAACATTATTGTTGTTAAAACAATAATGAGCAAAACACGACAAAGGCTGGCTGCGACAAAATGCATTGCACAGAATTGCACTAAATTTGATCGGTTTATTATTGACGGTTTTGTTTACATATTTAATATTTACGTCGTACAACTTAATATTTAATTTTTGTTTAAATGACAACGAAACACGTTGACAACAAATTATGTTAACAACGAAAAACGTATTAAGCAGGTAGGTATGCTAACACTCACAGCTTTACTTTTTTTCGTTTCAACACAACTTAGCCAGCTTTTTCTAAGTAATAAGCAAAAAATAGTTTTTATAAGCATGCTTTTTGAAAATCGTACAACGCATAAAGGTTAAAAAAATAAGCACTTTTTTCCATCTCTAGTAGTAATAGCAAACCTATAGCTGAACATTGATACCTCTTGGTGCGCGCGATGTTTATTAGCGGGTAGTGCGGGGGTGAAGTATAAGCTCCGCCCGTACGCTCAAGGTCGTTGGCGACGGTAGGAGCCTTAAAACTCGGTTTCTATTTAACTACCTCGTATATAATTGGTCATTTTAGCCCCTTGTATAACAATCTACTATTAAAGCAATTACATAATTAAAATAAAATAAAAGAATTAACTATTAAATAACGGATTATTTACAACGCGCGGGCAGCGGCCGGCCGTTGACCCACCCGTCCGAGTCAGCTGGGCCATAAGTACCTACATTAGTCTGCAATCTTTTTTGTTATTTTTGTCATATTTCACACTTGACCTGACCAACCCTTGAAGTTTTTTGCAGTTTCTAGCAGTCACCTTATCTATCTATATACAGTCGTGGTCAACTAATTAGGGACATTCAAGATAGTGAAGAGCAATAACCGGTTATGTACATATAAATATAAAACCCTATTGATTTTTCAGCACCTATTATTTGCATAATTTGGTCCGATTACTATACTATAAATGGCTGTAAATAAGAGAATAATTAAATAGAAAAAAGTATTTAATATCAAAAGTTGAACATGTATTAAATTTTAAGGTATAATTATGTAGCTGGACATTTAATTAAGGACAGTAAAGTATAATGATGAATAGAGTTAAACAAAACGAATAATCTCCAGTATTATAATATTTTTAAAAGCTCCATTTTATTACGTGTAAAATCAGTACCCAGTAGCAAAACCTTTGTTAGTAATTACCGCTTGACACCGATGTGGCATAGACATTATCAGTTTCTGACATGTTTCGATAGGAATGTTTGCCCATGCCTCACAAAAAGCTTGATTAAGTTGATCTAAAGTTGTGGTACGATAAGTTGAAACTTTTTTCTTGATTTCGTGCCAAAGGTGCTCAATTGGGTTGAGGTCCGGGCTATTTGCTGGCCAATCTAGCACCGATACTGACTGACTGGTAAGAAACGACTTGACTGAACGGGCGGTATCTTTCGGGTCGTTATCATGCTGAAACGTCCATATAATAGGGAGATGCTCCTCAGCATAGGGAAGCATAGTTTCCTCCAATATTGTTTTGTATTGATGTTGGTCTAAGTTACCCTGAACTTTTCTCACAGGTCCCACTCCACGTCCAGAAAATGAACCCCAAATTTTAATGTTTCCACCGCCATGTTTCACCTGCTTTTTTGTGAATCTTGGATTCATTTCCGCTTTTACAGGACGCCGTACGTATTGCCTTCCATCTGAAGAAATTAAATTAATCTTGGTCTCGTCAGAGAATAATACATGTTGCCATTGGGCGTAGGTCCAATGTCCATATTTACGTGCAAACGCCAAACGAGCATTTCTATGTTCTTTCTTCAACAACGGTACTTTGCGAGCCACTCTTCCGAACAACCCTGCTTCTACCAGACGTCGTCGAACGGTCCTCGCTGATACACCGGCTCTTTCGTCTGCCCCAAACACTTCGTGTTTAATTAAAATAGAGCCTAGAAACGGATCTTTCTTAGCTAACCTGGTTATCATTCTATCTTCTTGCGGAGTTGTTTTTCTCGATCTTTTTGTCCTGGGCACATTTAAAGCTGTGTTATTGCGCCTGAAATGTTGCACTGCATTGCATACCATAGTTTTTGAACAATTTAAATGTTCTGCTATCCCTCGGTATGACCAACCACGCTCGACAAACTTCATGATAATTGTTCGTGGTGTTGGATCGCAACTTTTATTTTTGCCCATATTTCTTCAAAATAATTCTCAAAACTTAAAATTAAAAATCTGGATTGCCGCCAAAACTACCACAAAACAATAAAAGAAGAAATAAAAAAGTATTGAGATTCAAATTTTGAAAATAGAACTCAATATCTCAGTGTCCCTAATTAAATGGCCAGCCAGCATTCTTTGAACAAATAGCACACTGATAATCTATCAGCTATACTGTAAAGAGGTTTAATGTTTAAGAAGTTGTTATTGTTTGTATAATCGGGCACATCAATGACTAATTATACTTACATGTAAAAGATATGGAATATTGTTAAGACTCGTTGGAAAATAAAAAATAAATTCACAATTTGGCTTAACTAGAGATTGTCCCTAATTAGTTGACCACGACTGTATATAAAAATATAAAAATGAAACCCGTTTTCCGTTGTCACGACATAACATGAAAACGGCTTGACCGATTTCGCTAATTCTTTCTTAGTTGTGTTTGTTATTGTCAGGAGAAGGTTCTAATAAAAAAAATTAAAGTAAACAATTTTTTTTAAATATTTTTTTCAACATTTATAATTAAGACAGGACGACGTCTGTCGGGTCAACTAGTATTTAATAAAAATCAATTGCTGAAATGTTTGTACGGGCATCACTTCAGAGCGGCTTGACCGATTTGGCTAATTCTTTTTTTGTTCTGTTCGTAATTGTCAGGACAAGGGTGTGAGAAAGGTTTTTTTTTAAATTTGTCACGCTAACAGGGAGTTTACTTGGTTGAAATCGGGGGCATCTAATAGCATTTTTTGTTGGCATTAAGTTGGGCCACGTACCTTCGATTTGTTGGCCAACAAGTATAATTGGCGCGCAGTTTACGCGTTGGGCCCATAACTGATGGCCAAAGTAAGATTACCTACAAAGACCCAACCAACTATCAGTAGGGCCAACGTTGGACTTGCCTATGTAGGCCAAGGTGCACCTACCTAGTATCAAATTTACCTAGTGCGAGTAGTATCACCCATCGGCGACGGATGCAATCCTCAAAAAGAGAGATCGTAAATTAAAAGTAGGAAGAAATGAAGTCCTCCCGACACCTAAGTTGCCGAGCGAGCTGCCGAGCTGCCGAGCTGCCGACGTTCCAATTGACGCGACACTCAGATGCAATAGTCAGAGTCCAGCGACACTTGATAATTCGAATGTTACCATGGGTATATATCTAAGGCCACAAAAATCTCGTCACCGCGATTTAGAAATGGTACAAAACAGTACAGCGCCATCTATGAAAAAATATCGGAACTAAATACATTTAAGGAACATAGTACCTAACTTTTTTAAATGTTATCCCCTGCCCCCCGCCCCTCCCCTCCCCCTGAATCACACCCCTCGGGGTCTCAGCACCGCATTCGCAAAATCCCAACATTATTTTGCTGAAATGCCTACAATAATTACCTGACGGTAGGAATAACATAGTAGTAATTATAAAGTTTTTTTTTGTTGGCGCAATGTGTTACCTTGTTTTTTATCCCTACAAAAATTGCCCAACTGTAATAAAATAACATCAGGCCCGTGGTAGGCTATCCGTTGGTTAAATTGCGCAAGTTATAACCATTGGGTCTATATTGAATTTAAGTTGGCACATAAACTAACCATCTGCCAACAGTTGGCGAATGGAAGCCAACGGTAAAGCTATTAGGGCTTATTGTGACGTAACTAAAATAGTTAGACATATGCTATTGCGACACTTTTTGTAGATAATGGTGTGTTCTGCAAAGCCATAGTACATTATTATCAACAATAGTTTTCTTAGCGGACGCGATTTAAGGAATTTATTTGAGTTTAGTAAGGATCCCTAATTTTTTTTTTTGAAAATTTTTTTGAAAATATAATATAGCCTGTGTCACCCCGAGATAGTGTAGCTTTCCAACGGTGAAATATTTTTTTTAATCCTAGTATAGATTACTTACAATACTTACCTATTTCTATTTTCCATATTTTGTTCACAGTTTGACAGTTGCACAATATTAAAATTTTCTGATACCATTACGCAGCCATACACGTGCTCTCCATGGACTCGCCTTTTACTAAGCGCCATCTATGAAGCCATTAGGAACCAATTTCTTTTTTTTTGATCTCTGAAAATCGCCCATTGTCGTCAATTTTTGAACTTATGATGGTGGTTAAAGGTTCGCGTACATTATGTCGGGCCGCAGGGGGGCGGAGCAGACCGCAGCGCAGCGCAAATGCTTACTTAGCACATTAGTGACGGGACGGGTCGCAGCGCATTGACGGATTTTGTGTACAGTGTACTGCCAGACGTCGCGTGCAACTGTACACACGGCGTCAGATCAACCTACCCAAAACTGTCAAATTTCTACAATCAATTTTGAACTTTATTGTTTAGTTCTAAGGATCAATATTCATTGGAGAAATTTGACAGTTTAAGGTAGGTTGATCTGACGCCGTGTGTACGTTATGGATAACTCTCACGAAGAACTTTCTTTCTTTTCTTGCAAAATGTTATCTCTCCTTTGTTGATCATCGTAATGAGGTTCTTGCAAAATTAAATCATATAGGTAGCTCTTTGTATCCATGAACTAAATTAATCAAAAGCTCTTCATTAATTCTTGTGAACGTCCCAGGAGCACATAATACCAAAAAACGCTAATATCGTAAAATTAGGTAACACGTGCGCGCGTACACTCCAAGTCCTAGCCGCTGCCTTTAGCACAATGTCGGGGCGGAGCGGGCCGCATCGCACGCAACTGAAATCCGCGGCGGAATATGCGCCGCGTTGCGCCCCGGCAAAGTGTGCGATTGTTCATATAAATTACATACGAGTGATTTGAACGGATTTCTGCGCTGCGACCCGAGTCGGCCCGACCCGCTGCGGCCCGACATAATGTGCGCGAACCTCGAGCGTCGCGATGCCGACTATCGGCATAAAACAATTAAAATTTAATTGTGTCAGACGCGCGACGCGCATTAGGATATTGATAAGAGTTTTACTTTTTTGTATAAGACCCGCTGGCGTGTGTACATGACATCTTAAAACCCACTGTTTCTAATTTTAGGTAGATCAAAGTATGGAAAAGGAGACGCAAGAAAACTCACATAACAATGATGTAAGTAATTTTGTTTAAATTGTATTTTATATCAAAATACGAAAATTGTAAGTTTAAAAAATATACCTTCTTATTGCAACAGTCAGCAATTTACATACCTACCTATTAATATACTTAGCACTAATTTTTGAGAAAATTACTTGGAAAAAATAATTAAGTAGGTAGGTAAGTAGAGCATTTTTTTCAGGTGGAGAAAATTATTAAAGACAAGGGAAGAAGTTCCTGCAATAACAATGGGATAATTTTTCTTTAAGAAATATTGTAAAATTTCCTAATAACATTGGTCTCTTTTTATTATTTCAGTTTGAACAAAACACAACAACACAGAAAGAAGAACAAACGCAGCAAGAAGGCCAGAATGATGTAATAAGTCATGACTTGATTTTAATGAAGTATACTTTTGCCCCGCAGTGGGATTTGAGTGGAACAGTGCCATGACAGTACATACGCCAGCGGGTCAACCTACCCAAAACTAGTGTTGCCGAACTATCGATAGTTTGATTATCGATAGTTGACCTCGGAAATCGTATTATAATATCGATAGGCCTATCGATAGCCCACTTTGGTACAATAGTATCAGTATACTGCAATACTAGCGTTAGTATCGATCGTATTGAAGCTCAATATCGTTATAACTATCGATAGTATCGGCTATGACTATTGTAACAACAATAAATACTATCAATAGTATCGATACTATTGATATGTTTGCGCTTTCGATAGTAGCCTGTGACTCAATATTATTGTTTATGAATATTAATATAGATAGATAGATACAACTCTTTATTGCACACACAAAAATAAACAAAACATATTACAAATTTAAAAAAACTAATGTGGGCAAAGGCGGTCTTATCGCTTAAAAGCGATCTTTTCCAGACAACCTTTGTGGTATACGACAACAGATAAAGAGCGACAGGCAGTGCACCAGAACAAGCAAATATGATACACATAGATAGATAGCAATACTATTGAGGGAAAGGTCACTGTCGATACTATCGATAGTATCAATTGTTATTGCAATATTCAGCAGCAATAGAATCGATACTATCGATAGTGTTGTGGCGAGTAATCCACACGGATGTGGCGTTCCCCATCATACCATCTTCTTGCATTTTCATTAAAACTCATTGTACATTCATACTCCTTGCACTTCACTCATGTCATCTTTGTTAACTTTTCTATGAATGTATTTTGATAGTATATTTTGTCAATTCATTGTCAGGGTGAAAATAATGTTCTGTTGAAAATGCGGCTTGCGCTATTCAGTTTTATTATTGTATGTGTTACTATAATTGTTTCTTACATAATATAATTTACATTCTACAATCTTCGTGTGTTGAGCTTTCTACCATCCGTCTACTGAGCTGTGTTGTGCCGTAAACACAACCATTCGTTCGGGTTCGATTCCCGATATCTTATGTGGGATTGCTACGATTTGCGTCCCACAGTGTCTTCGATATTGAACTTCGATAACATCGATTATATCGTTAGTGTTGCTGTGTGTCGATAGTATTAACGGTTACGGTGCAATCGATACTATCGATTATATAAATCCTATCGATACTATTGCTTTTGCTCAACTATCGATAGTCTATCGGTAGTGGACTATCGAGTGGCAATACTACCCAAAACTGTCCAATTTCTCTAATCGATTATTGATCCTTATTCTCAAATAATAAAAGTTCAAAATGTATTGAAGAAGTAGGATATTTTATGGTAGTCAAATCTGCTGGCTTTTGTACATTGGCTTTTACTTTTAGTATATTAATATCTTGATCGATTTGATGCCGACCATACTACTTTTCAGGTGGATATCGAAACCAAAGAGAACGGCGAAGCTAAACCGTCTTATGAGGATGTAATACCAGGTAAGAATATTGTTACACACACTAAACATGTACACTTGCATGGGACTTTTTAACAACAATGTTAATAGCATTGTTGTGTTCCGACAGTTTAGAGATAAGATAGGTATCCTTCCACCTTCGGCCTTATCTTCACTTACCATCAGGTGAGATTAAGGCCAAGTGGTAAAAAAAGGCCAAAACACTACAAACACTAGGTACCCGTGGAACAAGAGTACCTAGACAATGTTCACAGGCGCTGTACCTAAAAAAAAGCAAGAAACCGACTTACATACAAAACTGCAAAATACTTTTCGACCACATGTGTGGAACAGCGGACTTTGTTTCGCTTTTTCAGCTTGCTCCCATACAATAGTTGTTGTTTGTACTTAACAGGTTGGCCCTTTTGCGGGATTATACGAAGTGGAGATGACACTACGACAATAAATGAATAAATTGGCTATAATACTGGTTTATAGAAATGATTTGAAACTATCAAATAAATCTTAGCTCTATTTTTTTTTTTTAATACTTAGTTATAAAATATTTAGTTTGTGATTCAGACAAACCCTGGACCACCAGATCACCGATCAAGGGCTTGCCTGAAGCTTGCTGCGCTTCGCAGCGTTTAAGACTTTTATACTAATCCCTAACTTAACCTAGGTACTTACCGACTAGTCCGTTGTCAGCTTGCCTTGCAACCCTAGGATAGGATAGGAGTTAGGAAGGAAAGGATGGTCGCAGCCCAGCTGCTGTGACGTGATGCCGGCCTCGGTGGCGTGCCCCGCTGGCCGAGACTAGCACGCACCATGACGCGTGCCGAACCGTGAAGGATTTCCAATATACGTTGCCTTCGTGAGCGTCAAGTTGGCAGTCACACCACGGAATTAGATGGTTTTGACTATGTCAAAAAATTGTGTATATATTTAAATAGTGACGTATAGTATATAAATAGTGATACTATGGTTCAAAATATATTTGAGTATCTCGGTGGGCCTGCTAACTTGACGTCAAGATAGCAGGCACCTTAAGAAATACAGTTCGTATCAATGTGATTTATATGTCAAAAAACTGCATAAATAGTGAATCGTATACGCAAAATTTCAACAATTGTACTTCAATACAAACCGAGATATTACGGTCTCTCAGTGGGATGCCAACTTGACGATTCTTGCGATGGCGATTCCAGAGAAACGGGTTGAAGTTTTAAACAAATAAATATATGAAAAAATTGTGTGTGAAAATGTGAATCTTTCAATATCAATAAAAAAAGAATTCTTCTTTGCTATTTTCCAAAAATCTAATGAAAACTTCTACAATTTTGTACTATAATCTTGCACAATTTTATTTATTGACTTATGATACTGACATAAAGTCTAATTATTTTTAATTCAAGTCATAAATTTTGTAATAAGCAATTTGTAATTAATGACTCGAATTTAAAAGTCTCGGATAGTGGTGGACGAGCGAGTGTCGCGAACGACCGAGAGATGGCGTGATTTTGTTTACGTGCGGTGAGCCGGTGATACGAGAATGGTGCGCGAAAAGTTTTATTTGTTTGTGTTGTAATTGGTAAGCAGTGAGTACATTTGCATCAGAAGTGAAAGTGTTTAAATCGTTTAATAACAATCTACATTTTTATAGGTACGCAGATTATTTTCTATTATGGTATTTACAAAAAAGATATACCTAGGTACGGTCGGGGTCACCGTCGCTTTACCACTTTGCAGCGATTTTCGTATGAAGCGTGCCGCCCGCCCGGGTACGTGCCCGTACTAAATAGACGACGCGGTATGCAAGGGATTTTGACGTTTAGACTGGTAAAGCGACGGAGTCCGCCATTGTACCTAATGTGAGGTAGATATTTTCTCAGTCAATCAAAACTTTTCATATTTACTACTCGACCAACATAATTAATTGCATTAAAGCTAGACGTTTATCATAATTGTTCAATGATTAACAAACTAAATATATTGCACTTCAATTAGTTTGCACTTTTGCACATACTGAGTGGTCAGATTTTAAAATGGAATATCGAAGAAGATACGTTTAGTTTGTAAATTATTGAACAACTGTGATAAACGTCTAGCTAACATGCGCCTAATTGTGTTGGTTGAGTAATACGTATAACTTCATAAGTAGGTACTTACCTAGCTAATCTTTCGTAAAGTTAACTAGGGTTAAGTATATTCCTAGTGCATTAATTATTAATGTTACCTGCCTAGTCTTTTATGACTAATAATCAAAGAATGAGCTACGAAAATTTATTCCGTGTTTCCTCTTTTACTCTAATTAAATATTACGTTTAAATGACAGGAACAAGTTGACTCGGCACCTTGCTTTAATGTGGCTTTGACATTCGCGCGTGCGGAGCGGCGAAAATAATTCGGAACCCTGGAACACAACGCAGCGTGAGCCGGTTTGTCCAGCAGCCGCCGATTGCGATAGCCACCTCACCCCAAGCCAATCCGAAAAAGTCAGATGAGAAGAGACTGTAGTGTGAGGTGGGAAGCGATCACAATCAGAGCGGAGTGCACAAAACTATTAAATCAAAAACCTAGTTAAAAAGCATTGCGAGAAGCGCTAACAACTAAATCATGTTCCAAAGAAAACAAATTAAAATTAAATTATTTAAGTGCGGGTTCGAATCCCGGTCGAGGGTACTTTTGAAACATTTGGTTTCCATCCAGTAATTTAAAATTAAACTAAATATGAGATCGACCGTAGTAGTACCGGTCTCAATAACAATTAAAATAAATTAAAAGCAAATTACATATGTGCGGGTTCGAGTCCCGGTCGAGGTTACATGTAAAACATTTAATTCCTCTCCGTAATTTAAAGTTGAACTAAATAAGAGATCGACCGTATTTATACCGGTTTCAACAGAAATTAAATAATTAACAACCTCTAGAAGTCTTCCTGACAGACAAGGAAACAAATAGAAATTAGCAAACGAGTTGCACAACTAAAAATTAACATTATACAATGACGGTCACCCATTAACGGTTACATGATACAACACTTTTGAAAATAAATAATAAATAAATAAATAAATCTTTCCTACAAATCACCGTTAGATGTTTAAATCTTTGATTTGAAATTATAAACAAACTTTCGCACGCTTAGTAATGCTATCTACACGCACTGCATAAGCGAGCTAAACCTAAAACAAAGGATTAACACACATCTAAATACCATAAAGTTACTATACCTAGCGAAATAGAGAAACAAAGGGCTGAGCGAGCAGGATGTCACTAGCAACAACACTGTGAGTTAAAAAGAGATGCGTGATACGACGTCACAGAACTGTTTTTGGCTACTGTTTGTCAGCACTTATCAGCACGCTGAGAATTTGGGATTTGCGAATTTTTCGGATTTTACGTGAAATCGTGGATATTTTCCCATCCCATCCCATTTTAGTTCTATTAATACTATTACTGTTAGTAATTAATATAATCGATATTGATGTTAATGTGAAAAGCGACAAGACGTAAAATCACTGAACGCATTCTTTACAAACACAAATGCCATCATATTTCGGTTTCGTTTGACAGCTCATGTTTGTTACTCTATTCCGCTATGTATAGTAACTTTATGCTTAATACTTACTAGCTAATAACTACTCTAATTTTAAAAACTGTTCAACACTTACCCTAACGGGGATTAAGTAGCACAATTATCGTAGAATGACGATTAAGCTGGATACTTAATAAAATTAATAGCTTTGGTCAAATACGTGACCTATTAAATATTTATAAAAAAACGTATGAAATTGCACAAATTTACAAAAGCAACGTCTGTTTAATATGGCTGTCTCTCGAGCGTGTGAGACGACGCCAACTCCCACCGCGCAGGTAAATTAACCTACCTACTTTCATCAAATAAAAATATATACGTAAGGCATGTTAGGGTACCGTGCGCGCAATGATAAAACCAAAGAAACAAAATACGTTTGTTTTGCAGTTATCGAAACTATTAAGGCTTTATTTCCTTTGTAGTTATTAGTTAAGTAATTTGGTTTAAAGTAATATTTAGAATTAAGTTAATTAGAATAAGATAATCTATGTTTGTTTATTTATAAATTAAAATTTTATATAAGTATTTAATAGCTATACGTTTATAACGTTACAGTACCTATAAAAATGTAGGTTGTTATTAAAATTTTTGGGGGTTAAGTTACTCGCGCCCGCAGGTTCACCCTTGAGACCCTACACGTGACCCCTGGGTGGTGCTAAATGAGTGATACCAACTGAGTGGTAGAGCCACGCTGCGTTGCAGCACGCATTGGGTCGGCTCGCCTGGCATAATACCACCCCCTCACGAATTTTCGGCGTGAAACAATGGCACTCTGTGCTGTTGTGTTTCGTCCGGCGAGTGAGGGTTCCGGAGACCCCTACCCGCTCTCACAATTGATATGGCAGCGAACTTTAATCTAGATTTACCCCAGGGGGGTACCGACACATCCAGTGTCGGAGAATCTCCCCCTGAGCGTTCTCGCTCAGGCTGCCCTACGTATTCTGGGGAGGGCCAATGTCCGCTCGTGTCAAGGCATGCTGCAGGCAGGAGAAAAGGCAAGACAATTGGCACCCCCTCCTACGCTTCGCGTGGACTTCTTCAACATCAGGGGAATCCACTCTAACTTGAGCGCCGTCCATTACCACCTCGAGACGGCGAAACCGGCCTTGCTCTTCCTCACCGAGACGCAGATATCCCCCCCTCCTGACATCTCGTACTTGCGCTACTCGGGATACAACCTGGCGTGCATTTGTGCCACGAGCCGGTGTTTGTGCCTATGTCAGGGAGGATATGTGCGTCCGTCGCCTTGGCAATCTTGAAGATAGGGACCTCTCCATCTTATGGCTACACGTCGACTGCGGACGTCATCCTCGCGTCTACGCGTGCCTGTATAGGTCCCACAGCGGTAACATCGGAACTGACCATCTTATCGAGACCGTCCAAACAGCGACAGACTCCCTTCTCCAACGGATCCCCTCGGCCGAGATTGTGAGACTTTATTTGTATTGGGAGACTTCAATGCCCACCACGTCGAATGGCTTGGTTCACGCACAACTGACCACGCGGATAGAGCCGTTCATGACTTCGCTTTGGCCTACAGTCTGTCCCAATTGGTAACCGAGCCAACACGGGTTCCAGATGTGGAGGGCCATGCACCTTTATTGGACCTTCTGCGGACCTCGCACCCAGACGGCTATCAAGTTTCTGTTGATGCACCACTAGGCTCATCAGACCACTGTCTGATTTGCAGCACTGTACCTCTCACAGAAACTTCAAAACCGCAACCAGCGGCTAGCCGTCGAGTCTGGCATTATAGGTCAGCGGACTGGGATGGGATGCGAAGCTTCTTTGCGTCCTACCCGTGGTGGTGAGTTTGCTTCTCGCTGGATGATCCTGATGTCGCCGCTGACTCTGTCGTTGATGTGATACTGCAGGCAATGGAACTTTTCATTCCAAACTCTGTGGTTCCCATTGGCGGCAAGTCCCTACCATGGTTTGGTCGTTGCTGCAAAATGGCGTCTCGCCAAAAGCGACAACATGGCAAAACTGGGCTAATGCGATGTCATCAAAGGATCCAAACACCAGTGCGCTCAGAAAGAAGTACAACTTTGCCGCCAGATCCTTTAAGAAGGACATTGCCAAGGCGAAGTCATCATTCATAGGTAGAATTGGCGAGAGGCTAGTGCGTCTTCCTTCGGGGACGCGTGCGTTCTGGTCTCTCGCCAAAGCTATTTTAGGGAATTTTTGTCAGCCGTCCCTACCACCATTGCACAAGACCGATGACTGCCTGGCCTATACTGCAAAGGAGAAAGCAGTGGCTAATGACATCTATCCTAGAAACACTAGGAACGGAAATAGGTTGGTGACATCCATTATTCCCACAAGTACACGTTTAAAAAAAAACTGCTTCTGGATGTGTATTATATATTCAATCGATTACCTGAAAATATAAAAAAACTTACCTTATGGAAATTCTTAAGTAATTTATATAGATGGCTTATCTCACACTCTTTTTATACAGTACAAAATTTTTTAGAGCACAGACGTTGTGATGCTTGTACTGTTGTAGCTTAAAAGGTAGATTTGATTTCTTTTCGAGCTAATGATAAATAATAATTGTTTTGTCTGTATTAATATAGATGTTTGACATAAAATTTGGGCATTTTGACATGATTTGTTTCTATTTGTTTTTGTAATTGTACTTACACTCGTATCCGTAATTTGACAATTGTATTTTTTTTGTATAAATTAGGTTCTATTAATATCCAGTTTGACATTTTTAACAATTTATTTAAATCTTAGTACCTAGGCATTGATTAATTTGAAATTTTTTGTAAACTTAATTGATAATAATGTTGACATTTCTTTTTATTTAAGTGTGTCTTTATAGTAGGTAGTTAAACAAATAATTTGCATGTCATCGTTGTTGGCTGAATGGGAGGAGCTTTATTGTA
Organism: Scoparia ambigualis; assembly: GCA_963921215.1. NCBI lineage: Eukaryota > Metazoa > Arthropoda > Insecta > Lepidoptera > Crambidae > Scoparia > Scoparia ambigualis. The sequence continues at coordinate 7,325,302 of OY992523.1, read as the reverse complement.
ATACCTATATTTTAATAACAATATGTACCATGTTCCCCAGTCAAATGCAAATAAACATATATTCTATTCTATTCTCTTTTCGCATCAAACTCGACCTTGGACGATGGGGAAAACTCTCCACCAACCATACCGCATTGCCAAACGTTCAGTTCCTGCAAAGGTCAGTTCGTAAGGCTCTTTTTTCCCTTGATATCCATAAGGCGAGTGAGTGAGTGAGTAATGACAGTTGCATCACAATATATTTATGAAAATCTTGTGTATGTTCATAAAAATATTGAAATGTTTTCAAAAAACAGTGATATTCACAAATTAAATACTAGAAGTAAGAACAAATTAGCAGTGCCTTATACTAGGCTCCATAAAATAAATAATTCTTTTAAGGGTCTGTGTGTACGATTATACAACAAAGTACCAAATGAGATTCAGAAATGAGATCTTGATAAATTTAAAATCAAAATCAAAGAAAAGCTTTTTAAAAAAGCTTATTATAAAGTGTCGGATTATACAGAAGACAAAACAGCTTGGGTCTGACATGCTCCAAGTACCTACTCCAACAGCTATTTCTAATTGCCTATAATTAATTTATATAGAGCACCATATTTAATTAAACTATTTACATTCAAATTCATATTTTGTATTTTGTGATCTGGTAACGACATATAATATATATATATTTTGTAAATGTCGTTGCTTCTGTGCGCTGTGGTTTCTTGCGCCCGTTCTTTGCCACAGTTAAAAAATGATGTCCTGAATGGGTGGTAGGTTAAAAAATATTTGGACGTTTCAAAGTGCTTATTGATTGAGTTTATTGAATAAATATATTTTGACTATTGACTATGGGAAATCATTTAATTTGAATTTAAACAGTTTGTATGAAAAATGAAAAAAAATAATTCAGTGCTAAGATTAATTTGATAGTTTCAAATTATTTAACTTTTACAACAAAAACAAATTAATTATTCTTTACCACGATTTCTGTACCGCTGCTGCGGTACTAACTTGTATGGTAGCAGCGGTATAGCGGTCGTGGTCAAGCTATAGTATAGCCAATATTTTCATTTTTTTTAAATATTGACTTGTCATAGTGACCGCATCCCGCCAGCTGGTAAGCAGCCGATGCAGTCCAAAATAATGAGAGCACTCCCCACCGTGGAATAAGCGCACCCGTTCATGACGGCCTGCATAAATGCCGTTTCACGCCCCGCTTAAAAGACCCGGTACTACAGGAGCTGGGAAACACATGCGCCGGCAAAGAATTCCAAAGCCGAATGGTCTTACAGATGAACGACTTGCCAATTTTTTTGGCAAGTCCTGTACTGATAGTCTGTACAGTATGATGGTGGTTCCTAAGACCAGCACGTGTAGTCCGGGAGAGGAAAGGAGAAGGCGGGATTAGATCAAAAAGTTCTTCAGAACACTCCGTAGTAATTCGGGTAGAAGACACAGAGAAGCAATGTCTACGCAGCTGGAGGTCCTCAAGCGAGGCTATAACCTCAGCATCTCCAATAATGCGGCCTTTGCAGTCTTTCAAGTGCATCGACGAGGTATTTAGCGGAGTCGTCCCATATATGGGAAAAATACTCCATACTCGATCGCACCTGAATCTTGTACAGCAAACAGCGCTGCTCGGGAGTGGACAACCGTCTCACCTTATTGAGAATACCCACGTTACGAGAGGCAGTTAAGACATCACTCGATGTAGCATTTTGAATTCAGTTCCTGGCCCATGTCCTTGCCAAGAATGCTGAGGTTCACCGAAATGGGTAACGGAGAGTTCTAAAGAGAGAGAGGAGTAAGGAAGGGAGTTACCTTGGACGAGAATGCACAAACCTGGGTTTTGCTGGCATTAAACTCGACCAGGTTTTCAGATCCCCACTAAGAGACACGATCGAGAGCCAGGTTCAGTTTGGCAACCAGTTCTTGCCTTTTCACTACGATATCGGCTTGTTTTACTATCCGCATAACAATGAATATTGCCCAAGGACAACATGTCATTAATATGCAGAAGAAATAGAGTAGATAAGAGCACAGAACCCTGCGGCACTCGGGCATTGACCTAGTAGAACACGGAGGAACTACCCTCACAAAGGACACGAATCCTCCGCTCTACTAGAAAGTCTGCAACCCAGGGGCACAAACGGGGCGGTTGGCAACTTGGAAAGAAGGGAACGATGCCACACTCTATCGAAAGCTTTGGCGATATAATACTCAACAGAAAATCTTTATAAAATTAGTAATCTACTTACAGTTAGAAAGTTATATCTTATATACTATTCTTACATTTCACAAAAAATTCCTTCGGATTTGGATCACCAAGTAACTTAAATAAAAGACGCAGACACATCGTAGCTCCATCTGATAGAATCCGTACGGTATTTGCTGAACAGCGTACTCAGCATTAATTTATAATTTAATTTATATTAAATTCAATATATACCTACTATAGGAAGATGTATGAGTGTAAAGTATTAGTCGTAATACTTTATTAGTCGTAGAATCATTAAAAACCTTAACATATGAAGAAATTGAAAATATTTTAAAAATAATTATATAGTGTAGTAATATCCAACTAGTAACACGCACATACACATATACATAATCATTAATCACACGCACACACACGCACAGACATTCGTATACACACACACACACACACGCTTTTTTTAATTCTTGTTTTCTACTTCAGTGTACTTAGGCCTTAACAGGCCTGGGTGGCCTTGACGATTCGAAGCTCGCTTAATCTTTTGCCGATGGTGCCGCCGTCTAGCGGAAATATACGGTACTGCTAAGAATAGTTCAAAGACTAGTGAATTGCAGAGGGAATAAGTATTATGTTCTGGAATGTTGCCTATTTTATATGAGAACCACCGAGTCATGCGCGTCTACGGTGTATTGTGGATGCCAAGACAGTCGTCAGCCGAAAGTCATTTTAGGTACATACAAGCTTTTTCATCCCATCTATTCGAAAAGGTAGACTTGGTTCGCCTTTAATTTTTAGCGGGCAAAAAAAAGCGACTAACGGACTAAAGACTGCACCATACATCCAAAAAAAATAGAGCGGCAATGGGCTCATCAAAATAATACTGCCAACCCCACTCTTTCCTTGGGTGTCGTAAAAGCGACTAACGGGCTAAAGGCTCACCACCTAAGCGTATGTGCAGTCTGTGCATTTGTTTCTTGCTGAAGCGTGGACTGTGTGGGCGTGGTCGGTGTTGTCCATAGATTCAAATGATGACTAATTTTACCTCGTGCCGTAGTCCAGGTCGGCCACGGGGTTGTATCCCCAGATGCAATCAGCACATTGAGCGCAGGGGTTGGAACAAAGATGTAATGAAAAGTAGCTTCATGTTGAAAATATAGAATTTTACTATAAACTTTATAAAAATATTTCAATGTTGATTTATGGAAAATAAAATTCACATATTTTTTTCTTATGGTTTATGTTTTTATTTTTAGTTACTTTCCTTGTATTCGTAATGAAAAAGCAGTCTTTACCTCTTGTGAAAGACTTATTTAGTCCCTCGAACTATTTTGGCACAGAATAATACGAGTACTATATTGGCGCCCCCGCTATAGGCGGGGTAGATTTGCCTATTTCCTGTAACTGTAGATACAAGAAATTTACCATTTTAAAAAGTAGTCTTAGAAATTTACCATTTAAAAAAGTAGTAGTATTTCACCTCATTAGGTTGAAAAATTTTTTTAAATGATCCGAATATAAAAAAAAAAACTCACTAAAGTAGGTAATTGTAATATTACTGCTGACCGCTTTGGAAAATAATTTGATATCTAGTTGAAAACAAAATGCGTAATTAATCTATTATTTTTTGAGTTACGATCAAAAACTTTTTCCAAACTTAAAGTCGTTTTACTAAAAATGATACTTTTTAAGATACATTACATAGGTGTACCCACGGCAGCACAGCACTTTACAGTTTTAAAACGTCTGATCTTATTTATTCTATGATTAACTATCGATAGTATCGATAGCACAAACTGTGGTAATAGTATTGATGACTTGCAATAGTATCAATAGTATCGATAGTATTACGCCTTGATAGTCACTACGCAATCGATACTATCGATACTATTTTCATCCATGACGAGCGTACTATCGATACTATCGATAGTATCGATACTATCGAGTTTTGAACTATCAATAGTTATGTATTTTGCAATACTATTTATTGCATGTAATTACATTTGGTATAATGGTATATATTTTATATTTATCAGTTTGAACACGAAAATCACACGTAATTCTTTGAGACACAAACAGAATTGTTTACCTACCTACCTTACGAAACCTTACAATACTATCGAAAATTCACAACTATCGATAGTCCAAAACTATCGATAGTATCGATAGTGAACTCGTCCCGGGTGATAATAGTATCGATACTATCGATACTATTGCAAGTTATCAATAGTATTACTACATTTTGTGCTACGATAGTATCGATACTATCGATAGTATCGATACTATCGATAGTCCTATCGATATTCTAACTGATTTTCGAGGTCAACTATCGATAGTGGAACTACCGATAGTTCGGCATCTCTACTGCCGGCAGGGCTAGCGGGGGATTACAGGGAGACGGGGCGCGGCACTCTCGCACCAATAAACTTAAATTTTCGTGTTTTAATTACTTTTCACCAGTGAAATACGGAATAAAAATAAAACTCTCAATTAGAATTATTTGCATCGTTAAGACCTTTCGTTTAGTGTAAAAACTAATAAAAAAGCTTGAGCCGATTTAGAGAAATTTTGCAATTTATGACTGAAATAGGGATACGTTGGGGATTTTTTTTCTAAAAAGTGGTTTATGAAAATACAACGTTAGACTATTTAATTTACCGTTAGACTATTTAATTTACTCGTTAGACTATTTAATTTACTTCCGAACCACATTCAAAATTTGCAACTTAATGTTTTTAAAAGAATTATTCTCTGTGTTCTAATTGATAACTGTTTTTATGACATAAATGAATTTATAAAATTTTGCCGAGATGGTCACTTTAGATTAGACGAATTGTGATCGATTTCTGACATGTTAGATTGACAATAACTATTTATAAATCATTATTAATTTTAAGGTTGACATTATTATTATTATTCTGACATTCTGCATTTAAGACACCTGCACTATTATATATCATCCATTGGCATTGACATCGTACTGTTCTATTTGATAGTTGAAATGCTTGTAATTTTATGGTTGAGATTGTTACTTATTTGACATTTTGCATTTTTTGCTATGACATGCCATGACATTGACGTTGACATTTTACAGTTTTATTTATTTAAAATGCTATTGTAATTTTGGAGTTCTAATTTAATGTGATATTTTATAAGTACTTACCTAATTTAATTGCATGGCGACGAAATATTTGCATATCGATAATTCGGTAAAACATGTTTGTTCATATTATATTATAAGACCTTAAAATTGTACCATGTTTTGTGCAAATAAATTTATTGATTGATTGATTGATACAATTTCATTCAATTAAAAATGTTTATTAGACATTCGTTCGTCATTGACAATTTTTTTATTCGAGTTAAATAGACAGTTATTTGGATATTTTGTTTCAAACATGCAAATATTTAACCATTTCACCCCTCTTAAGGCCTTAAGCACTACACGTTTCAACCGGTTCATGAGTAAAGTTAAGTAGGTCATTGACATGTACGAATCCGTCGCTTTTTTGTAGTCATTCAAATTTGGTCGGATAACCAGCCGTTGTTTACATGTTTTGGTTTCTGTTTATATCTATTTAAATGCGAAACATTCCAGGCTGAAAATTTTCACTATGTTATTTGACTAAACGCACTAATTTATGGTTTAAACCCGCTCATCTTAGGTTGAGCCGGTTTTTTGTATGTCGACGTCAAAGTTATGACACCGTCCTTTTGACTTTTAGTATTATTATTCAATAACGCATGTATGTACACTTGTAACTTTTTATGGTTATTATATATGTCGAAAGGGATCGAATACAGTTTTTAGTGAGCTTATACATTCTCTCGTTTAGGCGCTGCGATTTTTTTACGGATTGAAAAAAAAAGCGCGATTACTTGAAAGGAGACCTTTCCTCTTCCCATACAAGTACGGCCACTCATGTACCTAAGATTCAAAGGTACCAAAATGTAGGAAAAAAATCGTAGATTCCAGAAATATATGTATTATATTTTTTATTATAATTGTACCACCTAAAAATATCATTAGAAAGGTTTGACGGCTTGCAACATTGGATTAATTTAACTGGCAAGCATAACTCTCTCGCTGTCGGGTGCGTTTCGTTAGCTTACTTATGAGCCAACTAATTATTACTTATTTTAACATAAACATAACCTGTTTTTAGCAAAAACATGATAAATAGTAACAAAAATAAGTGTTTTTAACTGTTTTGATTAATTTTGTGCGTTTGATTATTTTGAGAGTGACCAATATTAGTAGACCGACTATGTGAGTTTATAGAAAACCATATAATTTAAACTAGGTTTTGCACCTATTGATTATCCATTGTCAGTTAATGTAAAAAATAACTTAATTAATGGCTTCGCGTTTAGCATTAAGCCAATTTCAAGTGGTAAGTAAATATTTATTTTAAAAGTACATTTAGATTTGTACAGTAGATTGAAATACAATGGAGTTTCACAACACGTGTTGTTGCTAAAAGGATATGGAAGAAACTCCAACATTGTGAGTTTAGATCTCAAAAAATATTTTTTGTTCATCCACAAACTGTCACCACCACAAAAAACCAGTAAGTATGACAGTTGTCACTGTCATATTTTCTTACTTTATTTGCACGTTTCGTTTCATGTTTACAATTTCTTAGGTGACTTTTTATTTTCCAAAAAAATACTAGTTGCGGCGTGTTTTATAGAAAAATGATATCATCAGAGGCTTCTGCATAATTAATAGGATATTTTAAACTAAAGTGTACCTCGGTACATTTTGAGCCGAAATGGAAAGGTCTCCTTTATGAATATTTTCGTAAATCTAATTCTGTCACAAATACGCACAACTTAAGAGCTACTCGTATATGTTTAGTCTACAGGCGCACATATAATGGCTTTAGAGATACACGATTTTGCAAAACGTTACTCCAGCAGGAAATGCAATATCTCGAAAACCTAAAGACGCACAAATTTTATTTTTGGCGCATATTTTTGCACTAATATAAGCTCTCTGCCCATGCACAATTTTTCTCTCTCCGATCATACGTTAAAAATTTTCCTGCTGAAAAAGCGTTACTGCAGCAGGACCCGTTTTTTACGTTTTTCCTTAAAACGACAACACGCTCAAATTTATGCGGCGCACATTTACAGCAGATTACGCACTAATTATACATTCCACTCATAACACTCTAGGAGCTACTTTCCTACTGGGGTAACGCTGTGTGCGTTACCCCATTTTGTGGATTTTGTTAATATATTTTTCATATTTTTATTTTTTGAACTTGTGGTTTTTATTATACTCTGTTCAATATAGCTTGATACTTATGACAGGTGTCATCAAAACGACGACGTGACTTTGTAAAAGCGTATGAACTTATTTGACAACATTTAAATAATATTATTTTTTATAATCCATCACTTAACATACTACAATTACTTTTTGTGACTATTTAATGAACGTTAGATTAGGTTTTATGCCAATAAACTCACATAACACACATTTAACACAATTTTTAAACATTACAATAAAAAAACGTACCCCTTCACAAGGTCATTCCAATACAAAAAAATACTTGTGTTGGGATAGTAAATCAATTTAAGTTCAATTGATGTTCAATAACCAATCGATTGACTTTAATTTTGTATTTATAATTCTAGCTATATTAATTGATTTGTTAGTCTTTACTTATTTATCTTGAGTTTAATGACGATTATATTGAAGTTAAAATAGTACATTGTTACCCTAGGGGTGAAAGTGTGAAAGTAGCTTATTCTAGTCCCGAGACGGGGTTCGAGGGACTAAATAAGTCTTTCACCCGAGGTTAACACTTTGCTTTTCATTACGAATACAAGAAAAGTAACTAAAAATAAAACATGAATTTGCTAAAGAAAATAGTCGCCTTTTACGACATCAAAGGAAAGAGAGGGGTAGGTAGTATTATTTTGATGAGCCCATCGCCGCTCTATGCTGTTAGTCGTATGTGCAGTCTTTAGTCTGTTAGTCGCCTTTTACGACAACGAAGAGTAGAGAGGGGTTGGTAGTATTATCTTGATGAGCCCATCGCCGCTCTTTGCTGTTGGTTGTATGTGCAGTCTTTAGTCCGTTAGTCGCCTTTTACGACAACGAAGAGAAGAGAGAGGTTGGTAGTATTATATTGATGAGCCCATCACCGCTTTATGCTGTTGGTTGTATGTGCAGTATTTAGTCCGTTAGTCACCTTTTACGACAACGATAGTACTACTTTCCACCCGCTCCTCATGCAACTTTAGACCTATTTTGCGAGTATGAGGAATAAAAAACTTTAAAAGTTATTGAATTGGCACATTAGAAAGGAACAATACTTCATTGGGCTCAATTTAAATCGATGATTGCGGTCGCATTTCGATGTTCACTTTGTTTTATTTTATTGGAAAGAAACTTCGCACTACTGCATCTGTGACGGTTTGGTTGGGGGTGGGAGCCATCTTGTTTTGATACAAGTGCCTAAGTCTTGTATGCGTAACGTGTTTTCAGTTTTCCTATCGTAGTATTTGCTATTTTTTTCGTTTGTTAAGTTTTGTTTAGTTTTAATTGTTTGTTAAGTTTAATTTGACGTATTATTTGTTATTTTTATTCGTTAGTAAAGTTTTGTTCTGTTATAACTGTACGTAAAGTTTTTTGTTTTTACTGATACAATACCTAAAAGGTTAAAAAAGACTGTTTTGAACAGCAAAAGTCGTGAGTTAGTAGTACGCTTGCGAAATTATTTCGAGCGTGAGAGCCCAAACAAAGGTCCTCTTCTACCCTTAAAGCAAGTGGTTGATCGCGTTGCGGATGCTCTTGGTATAGGGCGTGCTACAGTGTCTCGCATCTCGAATGAATTATCATATATGATGATGCATCTACGAGTACGGCAACCACCGAAGAAAATAAATTATCGACACCTAACAAAAAAAGAAATGTTACAAAAATAGACGATTTTGATACTGCAGCTATACTCGTAGTCGTACGTAACCATATTTGTTCGTACTATTCACAAGGTACTCTCACTCATAGTCACTCATACTCATACTCACTCTAGTAATTACAGTGATGATTTAGGTTGTACCTACACCAATACATAATTAAGAATTTGTTAATTATTAAAACATTCAAAATCTATTCACGAATTTTATTTACATATTATTATTATGTATTTCTAAAAATTAAGTGATCTAAATAGCATCCAAAATTATAATTTGAAGCAAAAAACGATTAACGACAGATAATGATATTCAATTTATAACTTCAATTAGCATTTGATTCAATTACGTCTGTTATGTCGCAACCCTAGGCATGACAATTTGACACCTGTCATACGTATCAAGCTATAATGAACAGACAGCTTTGTCGCAAATGTTTTTGAGCGAATGCAACCCTAATACGAGCATTTTTTTTAACAATTGCTTACATTGAGTTGATTCTCTGTTACTAGTTATAAGAATTTATGTTAATGAAAACATTTTTATTTTATTTTTTTATTATTAACAAGGCTAACTGCCAGAGATTCGCCATACTTGTCCATCGCTTCACCCCATGCGTGAGTAACGTACGCTAGAAGATCACCCGGTTGATCGCTCGGGTCTGAACCCATATTGGCGATCATGGAGCAGCTATCCTCTAGGTAGTGAATGAGCTGAGAATTAATTATCCGCTCAAACACCTTACACAGCACAGAAGTTACAGCGATAGGTCGATAGTTGGCAGGATCCGAGCGATCTCCTTTTTTGGGGACGGGTTGTATGTTCGCCTCCTTCCAAGACACCGGCACTATACCGGTATCGTAAGACTCCCTAAACAATCGTGTCAACACAGGAGAAAACTCAGCTGCGATCTGAGCAGCACAATCGCCGGAACACCATCCGGCTCGCTAGCCTTCCGCACGTCGAGCGACCGCAGCACGGCAAGCACGGCACATACATCACACTGCCTGATACGAATATCAGGCATAGTGGCCCCACAATGTGTTATAATAGGGGGAGCGGCGCCACAATCGGCGACGCGCGAATATGCCGCGAAATGTTCAGCCAACAAGTTCGACTTCTCAAGCGGCTGGTAAGCTAACGAGCCATCGGGATGTTTCAACGGGGCAGCAAGGGAGAGCATAAGTTAGCCTGCACCGCCGCCTGCACGGCCTTAGCGAGCCGCCAATAGCTACGGCTTCCCGTAGGGTGCGAGATCAACTCCCACCCTTGCCACTCTTTGTGCATCCGCTCCTGCAAGAGCCCTCTTGTTAGACTTAGAGGCGTTGTTGTAAGCCGCCTTCAAGGAGCCGGTACTAGGGTAATTTAGTGCGCAAGCCTCCAAGCACGAAACGCCGCCTGCTTGCATTCAACAACTTGGCGCATTTGCGATTGAACCAAGGCCGTTGTTTACCAACACTGGAAAGATCTGTGAACGGAACATAATATTCCATACCCAACAAGATCTCATCAGCGATGGCGGAAGTGCCATAGACGACGCTTGGTCTCCACCGTTTTCGGTGGACCAACGCTATGCGGTGCTGTGGCAATGACCAAGCAGTGGTCTGAAGAGCCTAGAGGTGCAAGCACCGACACTATACCCTGCAGGACGACTCGTCAACAATAAGTCCAACAAGGAGGGCGCGTGACCTACGATATCTAGTATCCTGGTGGGTGGGTGGTCATTTATTGTCGTAGTGTCATCTCCACCCTGTATACCAATTACTAAACACCTGTATAACAGGTACAGACATGCGCTTCTCTCCTCCCTCACGACACGGTTAACCAGAGCCGGAGTACCCTCCCTTTAGACTTAGAGCGTCCTCTCAGGTATCCTCGGAACTCCCCGAAGAATTGAGACAGAGGACTGATTTTTTTCTATTCATTGATATGGTTCTCTTATATTTGTGTCTTTGTTTATATTTTTTTTCATTTATAATCTAGCATATTTAGCGTATTGGCTGAATAGGCTGTAAGTTTATATATATTTTTTGTTAATAAATAAATAAGTACTTACTATAATTTTAGTGTGTCTAAACGTGGCGGCGGTGGCGCCGCGTGGTAACAGCAGGTGGCTAACCACTGGATTCAGTTGGTCAGGGCGAACGCGCTCTGTAAGACTAGGTATGTTAGCTCCATAGATATAAACAATAGAGGTAGATACGGCATGCCCTTAGTATTCATAATCCTACTCAACTTTATACTCTTTGTATTGTGAGAGTTTGACAGCTAATGTAAATGTCAATCAAGCGAGCTAGACAGCTACGATAAGCGAGTGGATCAGCCTCAGAACAATAACTATTATTGTTCTGACGGATCAGCAAGCACCCCGGAGTTCCACGACGACGCACGATAAATGAAACTCGCTTGACAATCAATGTCGTAATAAATATTTTCTAAGGTACTTGCACATACGAAGGCCCGACCTCTACGAAGGCCCACTTTAAAAACGCGCACTTGCCACTGCCTAAAACATTCGAAATTTCGCGCCCACATTCACCTTGGCCCAATATTAAATGTGCAATAGCGCCAAATCACTTCCGCGCCGCCATTTTGTTACAACTCGTTCATTTCTCTCTGGACGCCGTCGATGTCGCGTATTTACAACCGCGTTGTGATTATTTTTGCCAATTTTCCAAAAATAGCGTCAGTTTTCGAGTGATTCTATCATCATATTGTTAAATAATCATTGGAGAATGGAATACAATGGTAAATTTACCGATTATTAAGTTATTTGTGATTTTATGTTAATTTTTCCGCCACTATGAAAAATCCGTAGTATGGCCCGGGCCTACAAAGGGGCCTATGGGCTTTACTAAATCTATTAAAATGGCAAATGCGCTTGGATTGTAAATCTGTACTTAAGTATAAATAAAACGAAATTGGTTTGTTTATTTATTTCTTTTTCATGCCAAACTAGTGAAGGTATTTTAAAATAGACACAATATCGTAAAACTAGGTGATTTGAACTCGCATTTCATATTTTGTATACTTATTAATGAGAATTTTAGTATTAACTAATATTAGTTTTTCCTTTAAGAGATCATGGATCCACATTTAAAAACAAAGAAAAAAAGAGACCTTTGGACTGAAGGGGATTTTTTAATTAAAAATTGGTTGCCTGTAAAGTCGGTTTTACGGGCGAAGATTTTACGTGACAACGTCTTTTTCTCGGTAGAATATTTATTGATATGAATATAATTAAATTGCACAATAGGAACAAGGAATTGAATGAAAATAAGAATTGCACAAATTTTAACTATAGAAATATATTTTTTTTTATTTTGTTTTTTTTTTTTTTTTTTTTTTTTTATATTTTTTTTTTTTATTATTATTTTTTTTTTTTATTTTATTTTTTTTTATTTTATTTTATTTTTTTTACTAAAACATTGTACATGTAAACTTAAACTTAACTATTTAGTGGGAGAGAGACGCAAGGCATTCGGCGGGCCTCTCTCTCGTTCGGTGACTCATCGTTACGTTCCCGACGAGCGTTACACTTTTTCATAAGTGTCTCCCAGCTAACCTAATTTAAGACGTTGTCACGTCAAAAGTTGTTCCTAAAGCTAAGGAAAAAAATTAATTATTCTATAGCTCTAGTAAGGCCCACTTAAAATTTGAGTGGCAAATGAGTACTGAATATTTAGATTCTTTAATAATTGTGTCTAGAGTTTCGATTTTGTTGTCAGAAATAATTGCTTTTTTATTGGTTTAGAGCAGAATTTTACTTATAAGAATATTTTGGTTTTTCGTACATGGGTCAAGGCCCAGTGTGTTTTTATTATATCTCTAAAAACATAAGTTGAGTAACTTATATTTGAAACTGCTTTACGTGATTTGTGAATTATTGTTTAGGAATATTAGGTAGATTTTGAGTAACAGATAGTCATAAACGGGCCTTAATAAGGGACTGTGCCTTTAGCTAGGCCCACTACAGTGTTTTTATAAAACCTTATTTAATATAGTTTTATGTAAGAAAATTTTAATTTTTTGATTAGATTTAGAAGGATAATTAAACATTACATCATTGCAAATAGTTGTTTTTGTCAAACCTTTAAAACAGAATTTGTTATTGAGATTTTAAATAAGGTAGGCCTTCCTATGTGCCAGTACCTTACAATGAAAACATTATTCTTTTGGTGTACTTTACACGTGAAAAGTTATTCCATGTGCCTTGTTTTTGCTCATTAGGTGCGGTTTGTGCACCGTATAAATGAACAGCAAGACATTTTTAACGCTCTTTCTTAATATAACTAAACTTAAATTAAACACAACTAAACGTCACTGGTAAGAACAAGAACAAGTTGCACCCCCTGTCTATTCGTAATTCGTCGAAAATTTCGCGCGCGCTTCTGTATTTTTCACTAGCAATTGGCACAGAACCTAGCAGTGTACGTCGAATTGAGTCGTTTAAAATCAAAATCGGCAAAGTAGGGTTGACCTAAATTTTGGCAATTGAACAAAAACCGTTAAGTTGCGATTGGATCCATAGATAACAATGACAAACATTTTGTCATATTACTGTAACGTGTACTGAGCCATAAACAGTCAAAAATATGTGAACGCGCCAATACGACGCGACGACTATTGGCGGCCGTCTATACGCCAGCCAATGAGGCGAGCAGGCCGCCGCCGCGAAGCGCGCGCCGGTCAGTGTGTTATCGAGCTTCAAAGCGAACCCACGCGTCCCGCGCCCTTGAACTCAGCCCTAACGCCCTCGCCCTATGTGAAGTGAGTGTCGAAGTGACATCACAGAGCTAGTGCTATCGCCCTTGCCTACCGCGACCAGATATGTTGGTGCGAGAGGCACTAACATGCGACGAGGTTAAAGGCTGAAGGCAGGAAAGACTTACCGGGAGCAGCTGTACGGGAACGCAGGAACCGGGAGATGAGCTGGTCACGGGCGATTACTTCCGAGTCACTCAATCACGGGCATTTAGGCGTTCACTACGTTTGTTCGGTTCACAATAATCGATTTCACGGTCAGGCTGTTGCGTGCGCGTGCGGTAGGTAGCTGGCGACGAACTCCCGCAATCTCCTTACGGCGCGATCGACAGCGACTCGCGCAGAGGTGGCGCCGCGGCGGGCCGGCCTTGGCGGGTACAATATGTGTAAAAGTTATGCATAAAGGTGCCAAATCACACAGATTTTTTTAGATTGCCGACTTTGGTTTTGAATTTATAAAGATTGCCATATTTGAACTCAAACCAAGGCAAGATGGCCATCTTTGGTATCAAACGTTGGTCATAATGCAATCCGCCATTTTGGAACAGCTATTTTACAACACTTCTGATTGGTTGACAGCGAAAGATTGCCAACTATGGTCGATTGCTGTCTTTGATCCCAAAGCTAGTTTTATTTCGTGGTTTTGAACGGTTTAGGGCCGTATTTGATTTAAAAGTAATCACGTTATCGGTAAACATTTGAATTTTCAGTGTTGCCCTATATTTTTTTTCAGTTTTGCCCATTGTCCTTTATGCTTATTAATTTTTGACGTTTTGTTTATGCTTAAGTTTTTAGAAAAAAAGATATTTGAATGATTAAAAATGTGAATTAAAAATGTCAACCTTATTGGTTAGGTACTAATGTTTTCCAAAACTCATTTCAGCCGTTACTTTATTTTACTTCAAAAACTCCAATTTCTATTACTTACCACATTATCAAAACGATAATTGGAAATCATATTTAATTTTATTCCATTAAGTAATAACTTAAGTTAACAATTCATTATGATTTATCATTTTTCACCTTTCATCCCAAAAGAAACGATAAATTACCTATAAATTTTAGCCGTTTGTGTCGCTAGGGGAGAGACACTTGCCCGCTATTTTTTATCGTACCAGGATACGTATGTTTAAACAATTCTATGACCACGGCTTATATTTCGGTTCGACGCGATTCTGTTTCGGCGTGCAGTGGTACTGGGGGTAGCGATGCGCATTTGTCTGGCACAGACTATAAGCTCGTTAGATTAGTTGTTAAGTCTTAACTATAAGTTAGTTAACTGTTTTTTTTTTATTATTATTTGTATTGACGTCAATAAGTGCCTGTAAAGGTTTACATTGAATAAATAATTTGACTTTGACTTTGATTTATCTCATTTTCGCCCACCTATCTACTTTCATCATTATCATCAGCCAGAAGACGTCCACTGCTGGACAGAGGCCTCCCCCAAGGATCTCCACTACGACCGGTCCTGTGCTGCTTGCATCCAGCGGCTACCCGCGACCTTCACCAGATCGTCGGACCACCTTGTTGGAGGCCTGCCCACACTGCGTCTTCCGGTGCGCGGTCGCCACTCGAGAACCGTTCTGCCCCAACGGCCATCGGTTCTACGGGCGATGTGCCCTGCCCATTGCCACTTGAGCTTGGCGACTCTTTGGGCTATGTCGGTTACTTTAGTTCGTCTACGAATCTCCTCATTTCTGATTCGATCACGTAGAGAAACCCCGAGCATAGCCCTCTCCATTGCTCTTTGCGTGACTTTGAGCCTGCTAATAAGGCCCATAGTGAGCGACCACGTTTCGGTACCGTATGTCATCACTGGCAACACACACTGGTCGAAGACTTTCGTCTTGAGACACTGCGGTATTTTGGACGAGAAGATATTTCGAAGCTTACCGAACGCTGCCCAGCCGAGTTGGATTCGACGATTGACCTCTTTCTTAAAGTTGGACCTACCTAGCTGGACTGTTTGTCCCAGGTGTACATATTCGTCAACAACTTCAAGAGCAGAGTCTCCAACCTTCAGAGGAGTGGGTACGACACGTGAGTAAGACATGATTTTCGTCTTCTCCATGTTCATTTTAAGGCCCACTTGTTGAGAGACTCTGTTGAGATCACCGAGCATTGTGCCGAGTTCCTCCAGGGTCTCAACCATGACTACTATATCGTCGGCAAATCGAAGGTGACTGATGTACACGCCGTTAATATTGATGCCAAGTCCTCTCCAGTCCAGAAGCTTAAACACGTCCTCCAGTGCAGCAGTGAAGAGTTTCGGATAAATGACATCTCCTTGTCTCACTCCGCGCTGCAGCTGGACTGGCTTCGAGCTCTGGTCCTGAAGACGAACTCTCATAGTGGCGTTTTCGTACAAACACTTCAACACTTCGATGTACCGGTAGTCAATTTGGCACCGCTGGAGAGACTCTAGCACGGCCCATGTTTCGATCGAATCAAAGGCTTTCTCATAGTCCACAAACGCTAAGCAAAGAGGCCGGTTATACTCTTCGGTCTTCTGTATAACCTGCCGCAGCGTATGTATGTGGTCTATGGTGCTAAGCCTTTTCGGAATCCGGCTTGTTCGATAGGCTGGAAGTCATCAAACCTGCGTGCGAGACGATTAGTTATAACTCTCGAGAACAGCTTATAAACGTGACTTAGAAGTGATATGGGTCTGTAGTTCCTCAGTAGGGCCTTGTTGCCCTTCTTAAAGAACAACACAACCACACTTTCATGCCACGCTTCTGGCGTTCTACCTGCGAGTACCGGTCTTCCGCCTGCTTTCAGAAGCTCAGCCGTAATTCCGTCAGCACCCGATGCCTTGCTGTTCTTAAGCTGCTTGAGAGCCATACCAATCTCGTACAGGCTGATGTCCGGGATATCTTCGGTGTAGTGTCGGGTTAGCTTAGCTCTAGGGTCTGTAGCTAAGCTTTGTACAGGTGGCCGCGTGGATGTGTATAGCTGTCCATAGAACTCGACCTCTCCCATAACTTCGGACCTGGACGTGACAGTTCTGCCGTCATCGGTCTTCAGCGTCGTCAGTTGGCTCTGCCCAATACCCAAATCTCTTGCAAACACTTTTGAACCTTTGTTTCGCTCGATAGCCTCTTTAATACGGTCGGTATTAAATCGGCGAGTGTCGCGAGTCAAAGACTTCGAGATCTTTTTTTTTTATATAAAAGAGGGAGGCAAACGAGCAGGCGGGTCACATGATGGAGAGTAATCACCGCCGCCCATGGACACCCGCAAGACCAGAGGAATCGCAGGCGCGTTGCCGGCCTTAAAGGGAGGAATAGGTTTAAGGAAGGAATAGGAATGGGAGGAGGGGGTGGGGGGGAGGGGCCTCCGGATACCTCACTGGTCGGACGAAACACAACAGCACCAAGTGCCATTATTTCACGCCGAATATTCGTGAGAGGGTGGTATTACGCCGGGCAAGCCGGCCCAATGCGTGCTGCAACGCAGCGTGGCTCTACCACTCAGTCAGTGTCACTCATTTAGCACCACCCAGGGATCACGTGTAGGGTCTCAAGGGTAAACCTACGGACGCGAGCAACTTTGACCCCCAAACTACCTATTGAGCCGCCGAAGCTGAGACGAATCGTCCGAAGAATGCAGAACCATCACGCGCCGCTCTTCCATCAGTTTGAGAGTATGGTCCGAGAGCTGTCCTACCTACTTTGCCGACTTTGATTTCATACGACTTAATTAGACAAGGGGTGAGCGTTTGGCCACATGCTTATAAGAATAAATCAATAAATCATAGTTTTAAAAACATACACAAATACCTTAATTTTAAACATATAAACTCACGAAAAAAAAATAGTAGATGACAATGTATTTTCTTCACTTTATTATGTAAAACTTTGGTTATTAAAATAAATGGCTTGTTTTCAGAAAATAAGCAGAATAATTCTCAATTGGTCAAGGAAATTGAAACAAAAGACGAAGCTGCAAAAAATATTACTGACGTTACGATGGTAAAGAAAAAAGAACACGATGGGAAAAGGAGACAGACAAAAAAGTAAGTGAACATTCGGAAATTGAAAGGAATTGCAATTCCTTTCTTCTAATTCCTTCTTTGCTGACCTGTTATATTATTTTAAAAATAAAATGTATATTTTTTAAATTTCACCTACCTGCAATGGGCCAGCTTGGTGGGTTGTGGCCCAATCATGTGGGAAGAACTGTGCTCAGCTGTAGGACGTGGTTGGGCCATAGCGTTAGCCTTGAAATTGTGGTTACGGATTGGTGTTCATATTATAAATAAAATTATGTTTATCCGACAGATCTGGAGCTAAGCGAACTCCCGAATCATTTACGTTACCTTTAATTTTAGAACAAACTACCTCACTTAAACATTCCTCTTTTAGGACGAAGATAAAGAAGCCAAACTGCAAGAAAAAACAACGTAAACAACCAAAGTTTCCGTGCAGAAAATGCTGCAAATCGTTCGTTCAGAACAGTAGTCTTGCCAACCACATGCTTCAAAAGCATTCGACCTCTCCCATGTTCAAATGCGTCCTGTGTCTAGCAAAATTCAACACTAATGCCCAGCTAATAGAACACAAAATCCAACACGAGCGCGAGAACCGCACGTACCTATGCAAAGTTTGCGAGATGGCGTTCACCGATCACTATGATTACTCTATACACAAATTAGAGCATACCAAAAGTTCTCGATTCAAATGCGCAGAATGTGGTGTTTACCAAAAAGCTGACTACATCAAGAGGCATATACGAACGCATTATTACGAACAGAAGTTACCTTGTGAGTTGTGCGCAAGTAGTTTCAAATCGGTAAGCGGTTTGAGTCATCACGTGACCACATTTCACAATAGTTCTGCTAACGTCGAGTGCGGCGAATGTGGAAAATTATTTAAAACTACCCCCGCGTACGAACACCATCGGGCCACTCATACGGGCGTGAAGAGGGTACAGTGTTTGTATTGCGGTAAAGGGTTTGTGAAAGCGCAGACGAGGAACATACACGTGCGCACTCATACAAACGAGCGGCCATTCAAATGCGAATTGTGTATTAGCCGTTTCTACCGAATGATAGATCTGAAAAGACACTTGGAGAGCCACGCCGGCAGAAAATACGAATGCAAAATTTGCGACAAAAAGTATATACGCAACGAATCTTTGACGCAACATATGAATGTCCATACGCAGCAGAATCTGTACCTTTGTCCGGAGTGTGGTAAAGGCTATCGCAACCGGCAGTGTTTGAGAGCTCATGTGCTCCACAAACATATCGTGGAGCCGCAGAGATGCGATCTTTGCGAATTGCCGTTCAAAAGTGTGTATAGTTTGAAAAATCATATTGTCAAATCGAACATCCACAAGAGGTCCTTGTATGCGCGCCAGTTGAAGAACAGACCGTCTTTACCATAAGGGCACACGGGGCCCGTGACCAGGGCCCCTTCCTCGCGAGGGACCCGAAAGGTCTATATTACACTACAATTTTTGGAAGAAAAGAATATTGTATCTTTTTGTAATCCACTTTTTATTTTCCAACAAGCCCCCATGTTTTTGTGTGCCCAGGGGCCCCGAAATGGCCTAAGACGGCCCTGACTAGAGTGAATTACTGTACGTAGAAAACTCGCAAAATAGCAGATAGACAGACTATTAATCTCGGACGGTAATTAATAATAGAAGCGCAGTGTCAGCCTGTTTTTGACAAGTAAGATCATAGCGCCCTGTGTACGCTATACCATTTTGTATAAACTTAAGAAACAAGTCAATACTTACATCTTTCTCTTTTTTTAGTATTCATTAAAAATTATAAAGCAATTTTTTTTTATTGTCACCTTTCTGGTCGAGTAAGGGTTGCACTCCCGGTACTGTGAAGAAAATAGGATTCCCGGTACTGCGCTAACTCTGGTACCGGGAAAACCGCGAAATTTCGGTACTTTTCGGTACTGAGATTTTTTTTAACCCAGATGTATAGGTAGTGCCAAACTTCTAGCTCGCTCTGACGTTGCGACGCGCAGGTGTACAGTTAGCAACATTATAATTAGAGCTTTATAATATTTATACAATAACACATCAAGATAATTTATAAATTAGGCGTTTTATTTAAGTATTTTTAATACCCAAAATTAACCAGGATAAAATTAATAACAACAATTGAATAAGCATACATATATTTAAAAAAAATAACATTTTAAGAACCTGTGTTTCCGTATCGGGAGTACGGAAAACTGTCCAAAGATCCGACTTATTTGCTTCTGCATTAATTCTGCGCACCGTCCATAGTCCATACTGAATCCAGTAGCAGCCGAAATTCTTTTTTGTGCATGTTTAAGGTTTTTATAATTTGTATACCTTTGTCAGCTTCTTTATTCATAAACTCCGATACGTTATAAACATTATTTCTCGCTTGCCGACGTAAAACTGTATTACGGCTAGGCATTTAACAGCCTTTCAAAAACAAAACAGTACCTACTCCTACAAAAAAACATAAATCGGCAACTTAAAACAGTAACGTAACAAAAAACAATAAAAACACATAATATCGCGACGCGACCAAATAAAATATACTCTCGTGACTATACTTTCCACTGCTAAACCAAAACAAACGAATACACATGGCGAGCGCGGTACAGCGCAGGGGGAGGGGGGGGGGGGGGTGCCCCGCCCATATTGTGCTACTGCGACCGCCAATCGCCTCGTGTTCACAGCGAGCTAGATGTTTGGCGTGGGTTATATTATAACTAACGTTTGATATATGGATCATTGAGCAAAATAAAATATTACACAAAACGTTAAAAATAAAAAATTGTTTTGTCAATTGTTGTACTAGCTGTGGAAACACTTTGTCGAATGGAATTTATCATTAGTGTTTTAAGGTGAGTAAATAATATAAAATATAAGGATCGTCCAAACGGCGACAGACTCCCTTCTCCAACGTATCCTCGGCCGAGATTGTGGTATTAGGAGACTTCAATGCCTACCACGTCGAATGGCTTGCTTCACGCACAACCGACCACGCGGGTAGAGCCGTTCATGACTTCGCTATGGCCTACATTCTCAATGGGTAACCGAGCCTACACGGGTTCTAGATGTGGAGGGCCATGCACCTTCCTTACTTATTGGACCTTCTGCTGACCTCGCACCCAAACGGCTATCAAGTTTCTGTTGATGCACCACTAGGCTCATCAGACCACTGTCTGATTCGTAGCACTGTGCCTCTCACATAAACTTCAAAAACGCATCCAGCGGCCAGCCGACGAGTCTGGCATTATAGCTCAGCGGACTGGGATGGCATGCCAAGTTTCTTTGCTATTTTAGGGAATTTTTGTCAGCCGTCCCTACCACCATTGCTCAAGACCGATGACTGCCTGGCCCATACTGCAAAGGAAAAAGCCGATCTCTTGGGCACTTTTTTCGCATCAAACTTGACCTTGGACGATGGGGAAAGCTCGCCACCAACCATACCGCATTGCGCTTTTTCAATGCCAAACGTCCGGTTCCTACAAAGGTCAGTTCGTAAGGCTCTTTTTTCCCTGGATATCCATCAGTCGAGTGGGCCTGATGCAGTTCTTCTCATTGTGCTTTGAACGGGTGCTCCTGAGTTGACGTCGCTTCTAACGCGCCTTTTCCGACTCTCTTACACTACTGGCGTTGTCCCGAGCCCTTGGAAGACATCCCTTGTCCACCCGATTCCCAAATAAGGCTATCACTCAGATCCGTCCAACTACAGGCCAATAGCCATCACCTCTTTGCTCTCCAAAGTAATGGAGTCCATAACAAACCGCCAGCTCGTAAGTTACCTAGAAGAGAACCAGCTACTAAGTGATCGCCAGTATGGTTGTCGTCGCGGTTGTTCGGCTGGTTATCTTTTAGTTTACTTTACTAACCGATGGACGGAGGCAGTCGAGAGTAAAGGGGAGGCACTGGCAGTTAGCTTGGACGTAGCGAAAGCCTTTGACAGCACAGGGCTCTTCTCTCTAAACTTCCATCATACGGGCTTTCTTTCTTTCTGGGCGTAGCATCAGAGTCGTAGACGACGGTTCGTGCTCTGACATCAAGCCCGTGAATTCTGGAGTCCCGCAGGGTGTGAAATCCCCTACTCAGTTTCTTCTGCATATCAATGACATTTTTCATAACAACAGCATTAATTGCTGTGCGGACGACAGGTATTGGGGATACGCTCTACACCAGACGAGCTAATATTTATCCGGAAAGCGTCATCAAACCCGGGGAGCACCCCCCGAGCAGCACGAATCCACTACAAGGTCTTAGATTTGTTTTAATCTAAGTACAAGGTCACGTTTTATCGCAATCAATGTACCACCGCCCTTAGTCATGCCCCTACGATCATAATCCCGGTCCGTACGGTAAATGTTATAACGCGAATCAAACAACTCTTAGATTTGTTTTAATCTAAGTACAAGGTCACGTTTTATCGCAATCAATGTACCACCGCCCTTAGTCATGCCCCTACGATCATAATCCCGGTCCGTACGGTAAATGTTATAACGCGAATCAAACAACTCCGCGTCAAATATACCTGGTAATAACCATGTCTCGCTAAGGCAAATAATATCATAATTACAATTTACCATATTTCTATAGAATAATTTAGTTTTCGTCCGTAGTCCACGCACGTTTTGATAAAAACAGTTTAAGTTACCACCCATCACGAACAAATCTCATTAGATAATAACTATGAGTAATTCTAAGTTCCCCAGTACCCCTACAAAGTTTTATATTATTTATTCTAAAGCAAAAGGCGTAATATGATAATAATGAGATACAATCAAAGAGTTTACAATCGATACAGATAATACATTCATAATTCAATACGCTTTGTAAATGACCATAAATTACGCATACCAATAAACACGCATAAAAACTCGCAATCGGACAACAATACTTCAACCAACCCACCAAAGAAACAAATTGCGTCGCAGAACTATTCACTAATACCCCGGGAACCACAATAAAAAAGAAATCCATATAACTCATTACAACCATTACAAAAAAGACAAAGTTATTCACATCTGTTTTAATACGTTGTGCATAGAACCCCCCAACCACCGCATCATACGTACACGGTAAATCATTAGACAGCAGGCCGCGCCGCGCAGTGGACACGACATTAAGCTGTGCAGTCATTTGCAGTAACAAAATATAGTAGGAGCGTTTGCGCACCCGAGCAGGTAGAAGAGCATGCGCTCTCAACTGCGGGTTCGCATAATGACTAGTACACAAACCACACCGACACAACTCATCATTGTTTGTTTGTTTCGTCATTTCGTCGCTCGAAGTCGCAATTTACTTCTCTCTCTTACGGTTAGTGCATATATGCATACATTTCAGTTACATACCAATTATAAAATATAAAGCAGCAAGTAAAAGTACTAGTCATTTGTTTAATTTACGTAAACTAACCTCACTTTGAGTTACTTTTACTTCATCATCAGCCTATAAACGTCCCACTGCTGGGCAAAAGCCTACCAAGTGAACAATAGCACGTGGGGATATTGGGCCATAACCCACCACAGTGGCTGCGATAACGATAACGACTGCCATCTTACGACAACAACCGGGACCAACGGCTTAACGTGCCTTCCGAAGCACGGAGGAGCTCGAGATGTTGTCACATGACACACACAATGGTCACCCATCAGACGACCCGGCATTGCCAAAGTTGCTTAACGGGCAAGATTGCAAGCCGAACGCGCTAGCCGCTGCGCTATCGAGCTCCTTTTACTTACTTATCTCCCAATACAATCATAGAGAAAAGTAAATATACCAAAAACGCAATGCAAAAAGTGAGACGTAACTGGAAACTGTCACATTGACACCAAAAACAAGGGAATATTTTCTTAAGCAAAGGCAAAGGCAATCGCCCATACAGCCTAACGTTAATACGTTCTGTAAAAAAAATGAAGATGTAATGTCGAACTCAAATATGACATTACATTACAACCAACACATAGAAAAAAATGGTAGTGTTTTCTATTAAAATAAGCCTCCTCGTCATCCTTGGGCCGGGTGATGGCACAGTGTGTACTATCCATCCACACATCCCAAAACTCCAGGGAAACCGAATTTCCCCATGAATCTAAAACAACAGCAATCATAACAAATCATTTATTAAAGTTGTATTAACCAATGAATGCATACAACATATCTTTGTGATACAGCTGCTTGTGCACTCTGGTAATCTTGGAAAATGTATATACGAGTATTTTCTCAAGATTAGAGGAGAATTAAGGGCATTGGTTACCTCTGCAAGGCACTCAGACATTGTAGCCTGTGAGAGGCCAAGGGACCTTTAATTTCCGACATTCTGCTGGTAACCACCGCTTGCATAAAAACGCAATGCAGCTTAAACCTGAAACATATTTTTTTATCAGTAAGATCAATAATTTTTTTAATTACTTAAACAAGGTGAGCTTCTAAGTGGGTCTATTTGCTGAATCCTTACCTTAATCTCCGGGCGCACGGCTGTACACGTACACCTCCAATTTCTTGGTAGAAGTGGAATGATGTCTTCATATAGAGAAGTAAATTGCGACTTCGAGCGACGAAATGACGAAACAAACAAACAATGATGAGTTGTGTCGGTGTGGTTTGTGTACTAGTCATTATGCGAACCCGCAGTTGAGAGCGCATGCTCTTCTACCTGCTCGGGTGCGCAAACGCTCCTACTATATTTTGTTACTGCAAATGACTGCGCAGCTTAATGTCGTGTCCACTGCGCGGCGCGGCCTGCTGTCTAATGATTTACCGTGTACGTATGATGCGGTGGTTGGGGGGTTCTATGCACAACGTATTATAATGTATGGTCGTAATGAGTTATATGGATTTCTTTTTTATTGTGGTTCCCGGGGTATTAGTGAATAGTTCTGCGACGCAATTTGTTTCTTTGGTGGGTTGGTTGAAGTATTGTTGTCCGATTGCGAGTTTTTATGCGTGTTTATTGGTATGCGTAATTTATGGTCATTTACAAAGCGTATTGAATTATGAATGTATTATCTGTATCGATTGTAAACTCTTTGATTGTATCTCATTATTATCATATTACGCCTTTTGCTTTAGAATAAATAATATAAAACTTTGTAGGGGTACTGGGGAACTTAGAATTACTCATAGTTATTATCTAATGAGATTTGTTCATGATGGGTGGTAACTTAAACTGTTTTTATCAAAACGTGCGTGGACTACGGACGAAAACTAAATTATTCTATAGAAATATGGTAAATTGTAATTATGATATTATTTGCCTTAGCGAGAAATGGTTATTACCAGGTATATTTGACGCGGAGTTGTTTGATTCGCGTTATAACATTTACCGTACGGACCGGGATTATGATCGTAGGGGCATGACTAAGGGCGGTGGTAAATTGATTGCGATAAAACGTGACCTTGTACTTAGATTAAAACAAATCTAAGACCTTGTAGTGGATTCGTGCTACTCGGGGGTGCTCCCCGGGTTTCCTGATGCCGACGTAACTCATGTGGATGTTTTATTGTCTCGTGGTCCAAATTCTAAGCGATTACATTTACGAGGGGCGTTCAAAATATTCTCGGTATGTGGATAAAAACAAACAAGTACGAAATGTTTGATATTTTTATTTTTCAATATACTCCCCCCCTATGTTCATACACTTATAAGATCGATCAATTATTTTTTTTAATCCCTCATAAAAATATTTTTTATCTTTGGTGTAAAAATGCTCCTCCACGGCCGTCTTCAACACTTCATCGTCAGAAAATTTATTTCCACGCAGATCCTTTTTAAGATTGGGGAACAAAAAGAAGTCGCTTGGGGCTAAGTCCAGACTATAGGGTGGATGAGTAACAGTTTCAAACCCACATTCAACAATAGCTGCCTTGGCAATATGAGCAGTATGGACAGGGGCGTTGTCATGCAGAAGCAGAACACCTTTGGTTAACTTTCCTCGCCTCTTTTCTTTGATCGCGTCTCTTAATTGACGTATAACGTTAGCGTAGTACTGCCCTGTGATATTTACACCTTTTTATTTATAATCGATAAGCAAAACTCCTTCACAATCCCAAAATATTGTGGCCATGACCTTGCCAGCTGACGGGATTACCTTGAACTTCTTGGGATGAGCTGAACCCTTAATGTGCCACTGCATGGACTCCTGTTTGCTCTCTGGGTCATAATGATGAACCCAGGTTTCATCTCCAGTAACTATTTTTTGCAGCACCTCATCGGGATTTTCACCACACAGGTCGATAAAATCTGAACAGCAAGCCACACGCATATCCTTTTGAAGAAGCGTCAGCATTCGCGGAACCCATCTTGCACTTACTTTTGACATATTAAGATGGTCATGTATAATGTCATGTACGGTACCAATAGAGAGATTGGTTACTTGAGCTATAGATTTTACCTTCACTCGGCCGTCTTCCAATATAAGTTTTTCCACTTTATCAATATTTTCTTGTGAGGTAGCCACTACAGGCCGGCCAGGTCTAGGGTCATCTTCAATACTCTCCCTTCCACGCTTAAATTCGCTTGACCATTTTTGAATAGTAGATAAAGAAGGAGCAGACTCACGGTAAACACAATCCATTTCCTCTTTTATGGTTTTTTGATTTTTACCCTGTTTTGTCAAGAATTTTATGACGGATCGGTGCTCTAATTTCGTTAAAATTGTTAATTCGCTCATGGTGTTCATGTTTGTTCGGCAATTGCAGAAAAACAAAAGAACATCTCGGTTCCAATTTTACTTTTTTGACGTGACAACGTCTTAAATTAGGTTGCGGCTGGGAGTCACTTATGAAAAAGTGTAACGCTCGGTAACGTTACGATGAGTCACCGAACGAGAGAGAGGCCCGCCGAATGCCTTGCGTCTCTCTCCCACTCAACTATGTTTTAAATATAATTCTTTGTTTAAATAAATGTTTTAAATTGTTACTATTATTTCATCCTTCTTCCTACTATACGAATGAATATTCACATTAAAATTATTTTACCACTCAAAGTCGTTGTCACGTAAAACTTTCGCCCGTATACCGACTTTATTTTAATGTCAATGGATGAATCTTAGCGGCCAGTAACAAATATATATATAAAAGAGGTTGTAACGTATCAATACCGAGAATATTTTGAACGCCCCTCGTATACTGCTGTTATTTTCCGGAGACGAACGATCAGGTATCAACACAACATTTGTTTTTTGAGTCCATTTCCGATTTTAGTATTGACATGCCGGGTGATGAGTTTTTGATTGTCGGCGATTTTAATGTTAGGAATGCTATTTGGACAAACAAGGACGAGGCAAATGATAACTTTATTTTACAAAATCCGTCTGCCGATACGTTAACTTCTCAGATATATACTTTTATGTGTTTCATAGGATGGTATCAGCACAACGGTGTATTAAATCATAACAACAGACTTTTGGATTTAATACTGTCTAGCATACCCTGTCGCGTGACACGCACTGAACCTTTATCGGAGCCGGAGGATAAACATCACCCGTCTTTGTCATTTGTTGTTAATGTGTTAATGAATGTGACTAGTCCTATACAAGCTCCACGCACGGTCCGACTTTTTTACGCTGCGGATTATGACCTTATTAGGACCGAACTCGATGGTGTGGACTGGGAGCATTGCCTGTTGGGCAATAATATTGAATGTGCACTGGAAAAATTCTACTCTATTGTTAACGAGATAATTGATCGAATTCGAACCAAATTGGTAAGAGGGAACAATGTATACCCAATATGGTTTCATTTACTTTAATTAAAATGATAAATGGGAAAATGAAATTTCATAGGAAATGGAAAATTTACGGTAGAATTGCAGATTATGAAACATTTTCGGATTTGAGACGTTCAGTAAAACAATTAGAAATTACCTGCTATAACGGATTTGTTGCAAGATCGGAAAATAACATTAATCGTTGTTCTAAGCACTTTTGGTCTTATATCAAGTCAAAACAAAACATTAATTCTATTCCTGATACAATGAAGTTAGACCACGAGGTGGCACATGACGGTCAAAGCATCTCTAATTTATTTGGCAGATTTTTTCAATCAGTCTTTGAAAATGATGATTCTAATATGCACATGGGTGACAGTATGTGTTCGAATGAAACTAATTCTGTCGTTATTAGTAATGTTTTCATCACACGGGAAACCGTCGAGAAGTACCTCTCCAAAATTGACATTTCTAAGGGAAGTGGACCGGATGGTTTACATCCTATATTTTTAAAGAGATGTTGTAAGCAACTGTCTTTCCCCGTTGCTTCCCTTTTCAATCTATCATTGGCTAGCGGAGTCATGCCGCTTACATGGAAGCGTTCTTTCGTTGTCCCCATTCACAAGAGCGGTGATAAACATAACGTCCGAAACTATCGCGGTATATCTAAGTTGTCAGTTCTTCCTAAAGTTTTCGAAAAAATCATATACGACTCTTTTTATCCCGTTATTAGTCCACTGTTAACCAATTATCAACATGGTTTTATGGCTAAGCGATCCACTGAAACTAACCTTTGTGAATTTCTGGACTCAGTGCTTGAATCAATGGAGGAGGGACACCAGGTGGACGCTGTGTACACCGATTATTCAAAAGCATTTGACAAAATTTGTCACGCACTGTTAATTTCTAAGTTAGATGCAATCGGTGTGCACGGCGATTTGCTAAGATGGCTTACTTCCTACCTTAGAAATAGATCGCAAGCGGTTACTTGTAAAGGATTTACGTCTAGTTTTATTCCTATCTCTTCCGGGGTTCCACAGGGCTCTCACCTCGGCCCATTGCTATTTAATATTTTCATAAATGACGTCATCAAATGTTTCTAAAATTCAAAATTATTGTTATATGCTGATGACACTAAAATATATTCGGTTGTCAAGTCCCGTACTGATAGTGTAAATTTGCAGAATGATTTAATTCGTCTATCTGAATACTGTCTACTTAATTAGTTATATCTAAATGTTGAAAAATGTCACGTCATTACATTTACAAAGAAGAAGGATAATTACTTTTTGATTATAAAATTAGTAATAAAACTATAGTTAGAGTGAGTGAGGTAAGGGACCTGGGAGTTATTCAGGACAGTGGTTTACATCTTGACTTACACCTAAGTAAAATAACAGGAAAGGCATATAAACTATTGGGGTTTATTTTTCGTCAGAGTTCTGATTTCAAGAATGTAAACACACTTATAATTTTATATAATTCCTATGTTAGGTCTCAGTTGGAGTATGCTTCCACTGTTTGGAATCCTTGTTATTCTAAGTATATTAACATGTTAGATACTATCCAAAATAAATTTCGAAGGCGTTTAAAATATAGGTTTAAGGATTTTGATACGGACATAATTAAGTCTTTAACGACTCGACGCATTCATATGGATCAAGTGCTACTTTACAAAATAATAAATAATCTTGTTGATTCCCCTTACTTGCTAGGTAAAATAAGTCTAAAGTGCTCAAGACTTAATTCTCGAAATAAGCAAACATTTATTCTTCCCTGCTGTAGGACCAACTATAGACGAAACAGTTTTATAATTAGAGCTGCTAATGAGTTTAATAGTACTTTCAATGACATCGACATATTTCATGAAAAAATAAGGCGTTTCCGTAACCTTTTAAACGGTGATAAATAATAACTGTTTATCAATTCACGTTTTCTTTGGTTTTGTTATGCCTAAATAATATATACCTATATTATGTTTTAGATCTTATGTAAGTA
This sequence comes from Scoparia ambigualis, assembly GCA_963921215.1. NCBI lineage: Eukaryota > Metazoa > Arthropoda > Insecta > Lepidoptera > Crambidae > Scoparia > Scoparia ambigualis. The sequence goes on along the minus strand of OY992523.1, from coordinate 7,295,717 downwards.
CAAATAATTTTAAATTTGTTTTTGCTTACGTTTATTATATTGCATCTTTGTTACTCAACAGAAATTGTATCTGAGTTAACTAATAGTGGAAACTGTTAGGCTAATGTGCTAACATACATTTTACAATTAAGTTTGTATATTATATGCTGTTGTTTCCTGAATAAATATAATAAAAAATAAAATAAAACAAAGGAAGTTTCGGGCACAAGCATGGGTCTAGAATCCCGCAGTATCTACCGTTCCATCGCCTCCCTCCGTTTCAGGCGTTTCTCTTCTGCCGTAGCTCGATAGATCGCTCGTGACGTGATGACGCCATAGTCTATTAAGTCTGTGGTCTATTAACCTCTCAGCTGGCGCGGCCTCCCCCGCGCGCATAGTAGAGAAGTTAAAAAAGCAAATTTTATACTCAAGTCGAGTTTTATAGCCTGTTTAAAATTGAAGTCAATGACAAATTTGCTCCCTCGGACCAATATTTGGTCCGAGTTTGCTCCTGGCTTCATTTGACATTACAATGCGGCTATTTTTTTTTAATTTTCACGCGATACCAATGGGCGATTTTCTGACAGCCCAAATTAAAAAGTAAAAATTAGTTCAAAAACACTCGATAGATGTCGTTTTATGAAAGCCGTACCTACCTAAGTGCTGTAATAAATTCTACACTTACTTGTCTACCAAAAGAATAAAAAAATAGTATTTACTTACCTATTCATATTCAGGACATCCAGAACCTATTTCTATTTTGGAATAGAATAAATATTACGCAGCCATACACGTGCTCTTCATGAACCCGCCTTTTACTAAGCGCCATACTAATCTATGCTAAGCGCCATCTATGAAGTCATTTACGAACCAATTGCTTTTTTTTTTGATCTCGGAAAATCGCCCATTGGTTTCATCAAAAATATGAAGTTATGGTAGTTAGGCGATACCGCCAACTTCATATATGGGCTTCAAATGTCAAATGAAGCCCATGTTCATATTCATATTTTTTAGCCGATAGACCCGCAGGTCTCAGGGTCGGAGTAGGTTAGAGGTTAATTAAGGTAGATCGCCGTAGTAGGGCACTCCCCTATACTTCTGCTTCAACCGTCGGCTCAAGGCTCACAAAGCGCGAGACACGGGATAACACTTCCAGGTCCAGCAGGCCCAGGATGTCCAAGACGAACTGAGGTCAATCTCAACCCGTACGGAGTTCCTTTTAACAAGTCAATGGTTCTAATTAATACTCGGAACGACGACGTCGGATACTGCCACTAGTCTCATTTCCAGTAATCTTCTACTAGTTCTGGCTTGAAGTGGCAGTTATAATAAAAGCAGTAACGGTTACTCACTGTTGATATTTAAAAGTTAATTACCTACTTATCTTATTAAACAATGTATTGTAAGTACTTACCTAGTAATTTTATCAACACATACTTTATTTACAAACAGCAGTAAAAGAACTACAACACACTTATTCTATTTTATACAACACATAATATTAAATGCATAACTTATCCAGTAAGGGATTTTAATCAGGCACTATAAATAACTGCTGAACCGATTAAATCGTAACGCAGTTTTTTATTTTTTTATTTATTTATTTATTTATTTCAGGCTACAATGGCCCATAGCAATATAAATACCTTATAGACTAACATACATACAATTATAACATAAAACTAAAATATAAACTAATTTGCACGTAAACACGGCGACGTGCGACGCAGCGTGGTGTCCAGTAGCCGGCCACGGAATCGCCGGAACACGACACCCTTCGGCCAAAATTCCTCTTTCATCAGAGTCGACAGATGGTCGGTCGGTACTCTCACCACAAATGAATTAAAATTCACGTTATGGCGGGACTCCAATCGCTCGACGAATTTGCTCTTGATTCTGATGTACTCTACGATCTCCTCTGCCTTCGTAGAGTAATGCAATCGGGACACGTACAGCAGCGTCGTCGGTATAGCTGGACGCAGCAGGTGGTTCGGTCCGGTCGGTGCAACGCCGCACAGGTTTCGACAGGCGGGCTTCCTCTTCTTCCTTTCGACCTTGACAAAGCCCTCTTCGTCGAGACGATGATCTTGCGGTGCCGCAGTAGTAGCCTCATGGATTAGGCTACTTTTCTTTTCCATTTGAGGAAGTCGCCGCTCAGGTTGCGCAGCGGCGGCGGCGGCGGTGCCGACAGGTCGGCTGGCGGCCGCAGCTGCGTAGGCACGTTGAGGTGTTGGCGGGGCGCGGGGCATCGCGCGCAGTGACAGCGGCCGGTGACGCATCCGTATGCGCCGACTCGAAACTGCTGATGGATGCATTTTGCGCCCCGCGACGAGTGTTTACGTAAGAGGCCTCGGGTGACCTACATACCGAAGCAGTGTTGCTTAGTAACACTACCTGGGCGCGCAACTCACCAATGGTGTTATTTGAAGCCTCCAACTTCTCCACTACTTCGGCCAGGCTTGATTCGAGGAAGTTGATGTCCTTTAACAGCCTGGTGACATCTACATGGTCGAACGTGACGGGAGGCAGCTTGTGAAGCTCTTTTGCCACGAACGAAGGCACGTCGTCCGGGTCGGTCTCCTTCAGCAGGCTGATGATGTCCTGGAGACTCCTTTCTGTTCCATCCCTCCTGCGAGATGGCATCTGGTTGGCTTTACCGAGCGTTTGGAATAGCAGCGCCTTGCCACTGCAAATCTCGTCCTCCTTGAAGTTGGACTTGCAGATCTGCAAGATGCCGACCTCGTCCATGGTGTCAATGGCGTTTTGTATAAACGCCAACAACTCGTTGACTATGAGTTGGGAACTCATTGTCACACTGACGTGCAACGGCTATTGCCGCGCAAATCGCGAATTAAAATTATTCTTACTGCACAATGGAGCGCGTCCGTTTCCGAGCGCGCATCGCACTGCACTGTATAGTATATCTTAATTACTAGGACAAGGAAAACTTTAAGTAATCAAGGTAAACGTAAGTAAGTTATAAAGAATCAATAATTTAAAGGCGTAAATTACAATAAGCTTCGCACATAAGTAATTTCTTTGGCGCCAAAAGTGTCGCGTGCTTAAAGCATTCATGGTAGATGCTTAGGTTTTCTAACTGCGTCGCGTCCGCGCAAAAGAAGTTTTAATGTAACAAACGTTGCACCACCCAAGAGGCATTAAACCACAAGAGGGATCTTCATGATAATAATTCGTCTGTGCTTCTGCTTCGCCTGTTTGTTTCGTTGACTTTTTGGCGGGAAAGTAAAGCGTCATGTCTGCAATTTTGTTTTATTTTCTATAATTTGTGTTTTGTCGAATATTAATATGAAATAATGGTGGATTATATACTGTTAAGTGTTCGTGGACGTGCATGAGTGTTAGCAAACTAAACAAAACAGTGAGTGCAACATCACTTTCTAAATTCTCTCAAAAAGTCCGTGCGAGAGATCTCAGTAAAGTCTCACATCTTTACTGGAACGGTTCCAGTAAAGTGGTACCCTAGGGGTTTGGGGGAAATATCATTTAGCATCAAACGTTCATATTATCATCTGTTGTAAATCACTGATGCAGAGTGAGTGGAATAACTTGATAATGAATGCAAGACAAAACAACTGTTTGTACTGAATAAAATATGTTTATGTTTTCTTTACGTACGTGAAAAACAGTTACTCAGACAAAAATCAAAACAAACATTATTTGACATAAACAGAAAAAATTCTGTCAGTCAGAATATGCTTTGAATCGAACATGATTCAAACCATATTCAAATGATACCATAGAGCATACATTCCCAAGTAACACAGAAAGCTGTATATTTAATCACTTGTGGTCATAAATGTTGCTTACAGAGTATTAAAACCGTTATTATAATTCACTGGTGATCCTTAAGCTGAATATTAGTACACAAGGAGCTATATTCTGAATAAGAACTAAATAATGGTAGATATTCTTCACCCTTAAACAGCAAGATGCGTTTATTTGGTATATAACCTACGCTTTTATTCAGCCGTTTTAAATTTTCAAGCCTACTTACTGAATAAGGGCAATTAAGTAGTGGCAAATATGTCATATGCTGTATAATAGAGTAAATGTGTACCTCTAAACGCTGCCTTCCAAAGGGAGTACATGTGTACTGTTACACAGATATATGATATATAAAGGAGTACATTTCGTGTGTTATTCAGTAAATGGTGTAAAATTTCCCTGTTTATCCGTATCTTTACTGCTATTATTTACGACTGAATAGTGGCTGTTTACAAGTTCATCTGAACGTTCTTATTACTCTTGGAGAGCACTTTGAGTATTTTATAACGTATATTGCTTAATAGAGGTTCACATCAGTTGATTTAATCTGGTGATGACTGAATGAGTATATCCCCGTGAATCTTGTCACGGATCAATTCATTTACGTAACAAGTCCCTAAAATGGATCAGTCTATATTATGCGGATCCTTAAAAGTGTGTTTTATCACACATTTTATCGATGCTAGTTCGAACGAATATTCAGCCAGTAATCAGTGTATTGCCGTATATGGATTCACATGTAAAACTTTATTACGGCTAAGTTTGAATAAGCAGACGTATGTGCCCCATTACGCGGGCTACGGCAGTAATGTTGAAGTATACCGGTTCACATCGCTCTTTAATTTCACCACTATTTTTTATTCTGCATAACCTTAAATATCTACACTGGTATACATAATTTTGTTTATTTAACACGAACTTAGTAAAGTAAGGAATTACAAATAAATATTTTTAATGTGATTATTGGTGACAGACTAGAATAATGACACAATTAATAAATTTTTACCCGAAATGTTTTCGATTAAATGTGTTTATTTTAGTATAATTTGTAGTAAAAACTTATTTATGCACTGGCGCTTGAAAATTTTCTTAAAAATATATGTATACTCTAACAGTAATTTTGAATTCCCACTAGCTTTCACGTAAAATAATGAAGTTATTAACAAAAGGAACATATACCGATATCATACAATCATTTTAAAAACGTATCTTCTCTCACTGTCATAAATATGAATCATCTGTCACTAAAAGTATTAATAGACGTTCTTACAGAACAAATCGTGAACCTTTAACTTAATTACTATAGATATAAAAGCGTACATAGACACCAATTGTCTAAATAAAGGGTAACTAGTGTTTCCTTAATTTGCTAGTATTTTGCCTTGTTACCACCTGTTTCACCTTATACTGCGATTATAACGTTACTATAACGATGTTACTCAGCAATTGCGAACTAAAGCTGAATAATTTGTGCCCATTTAAGCAGTGTAGTGGCTGAATAGCATGCTACTCTGCTTTTATTCAGTAATTTTATTCAGCGCTAAGTACACAATAATCCATTATTCATCTAGTATTCAGCCTATGTGTGTTACTTGGGTTGTACCTCTTTACAACACTCCTCCTCAAGTGGATAGCTCTATGTATTCAGCAGCAGGATCACAACATAGAAAACAAACATCATTATAAAAACCTTAAACGTTACCAAAGTATACACAACAAACACATTCGCTCATGCATAGCCTTCTAACATTCAGGCTCTAAGATTCATCTGATCTAAGCAGAACTCGTGCTTGCATTTCGGTAAAGCTTTAGTAAAGATATCTGCAGTCATTAGCTCTGTTTGCAGGTATTCTAACGACACAACGTTATCATTAAGTTTCTCTCTGATGTAGTGACATCTAACATCAATGTGTTTTGTTCTCTGATGATGAACTGGATTCTTGGCAATCTGAATCGCTAACTGACTGTCACTCAACAGCTTGACAGTTTCATCCTTTCGTAAGATCTCTCTCTTCAATGTCTTTAGGAACGTAGCTTCTCTACTCGCTTCGGACATCGCTACATATTCCGCTTCTGCACTTGAAAGTGCAACGGTGCGTTGCTTCTTGCTTTTCCAAGACACGGGTGCTCCTCCTAAAATGAATACAAATCCCGTAAACGATTTCCGATCACAGTGATCTCCTGCATGATCGGCATCGACATATCCAGTAAAACTTAGTCCAATTTTCACAAATGTCAACTTGTAGTCGATGGTACCCTTTAGGTATCTCAAGAGTCTCTTAGCTGCATTCCAGTGCTCACTCGTATAGCAGCTATTGAACTGGCTGAGGTACGAAACTGCATAACTAATGTCAGGTCTTGAGCATACAGCTTACATCACCGATCCAATTAAATTTTGGTAAGGAATCTCTGTGGGTGGGATATGATCACTACTGGGCTTCTCTAGTTTTAGTCCACTTGGCAGAGGTGTCTTAACTGGTTTGCAGTCAGACATTCCAAATTTCTTCAGAACCATTTGTATGTAATCACTCTGATTGACACTGATCTCCTCCTTAAGCCGATTTATATTCATACCCAAAAAAGTATTCACTTTCCCCAAGTCCTTCATATCGAATTTCTTCATTAGTTCTTTCTTTACTGTGTCTCTCTCTTTCTCACTTTTGTAGAATATCAGAATGTCATCGACATAAACGGAATGAATGTAGACACATGGCTCGTTACCCGATCGCTTGAACTTCATCTCAGTCAAAGCATCATGGAGTTTCTTGTTCCAGGCTCGAGGAGCTTGCTTAAGTCCGTATAGAGCTTTCTTGAGCAAGCATATATGATCCTCTTTGCCTTTCTCCTCACAGAGTCTAGGCTGCTTCATATAAACTCGCTCCATTAAATCTCCATTAAGGAATGCAGTGACCACGTCCATTTGATCTATTGATAAATCATTTTCAGCTGCAAACGCGAATAGTAATGTAAGGGTACTATGTCTGATCACAGGAGAAAAAGTCTCGTTGAAGTCTAGTCCATGCCTCTGTGTAAAGCCGCGCGCTACAAGCCTGGCTTTATACCAAATTTTCCCCCCAGGTCTTTTTTTAATTTTGAAGATCCATTTACTATCTACTAAATTAACATTAACCATGTTAGGATCAGGCTTGACTAAACTCCAAGTTCCGTTCTTCTTTAAAGCATTTAACTCAGCATTAATGGCTTCTTGCCATTTCTCTCTGTTATTGCCACTGACTGCTTTTTCCACAGTTGCAGGTTCGCTGTGTTCTTCAATTTCTGCTTGATACAGATGTTAATCACTGAATTCTCTTGGTTTTCATTCTCTTTGAGGGTATCGTTTTTCTCTTGTCGGCGGTGTTGCGAACTCTTCCTCAACCAATTCACGCTCGACATCATCAGTATCATGGAAAAACTCATCTTGCCTCTCCTGCAGAGGTGGTCTCTGATCAACTGTTCTTTCTTGAATAGTTTCTCCTAAATTATTCTTTCTTCAACAGTCTCAGTTTGGGATTCTGTTGAAAAATCTAGCATTAGTTGCCCAAGAGGTCCTTTTGTTTCTCTTTGAAGCTTTTCTTTCAATTCTGATTTAGGTTTCTCTCTAAAAACCTTAGCTTCTCTCTGGTTGAAGAACTGATCCTCAAAAAAGACCACATCTCTTGCTTTATGAATATGAAGTTTAGCAGGATCACAAAGCCTGTAAGCTTTCGACTCGGTGCAGTATCCAACAAAAACGAGCTCCTTGCTTTTCGCATCCAGCTTTTTTCGCTTAGCTTTGTTGATGTGCATAAAAGCTTTACACTCTCAACTGTCTGAAATCAGGCTTCTCTCCAGACCATGCTTCCAACGGTGTCACCTTCACAGCTTTGGTGGGTGAGCGATTCTTCAGATAAACGGCCGTATTAACTGCTTCCGCCCAGTAAGAAAAGCGTAGGTTAGCTTCCTCTAGCATGCATCTAGCCTTTTCCATAATGGCACGGTTGGCCCTTTCTGCTACCCCGTTTTGTTCTGGTGTGTATTCAACAGTTGTTTGGTGAATTATTATATTACAAGTTAGTCAATTATTTAAAGAAAGCGGTATTCCGCTTTCTTTAAATAATTGACTAACTTGTTTATTTACAAACTCTTTTCCATTGTCCGATCTAAAAATCTTTATCTTTTTGTTGGTTTGGTTCTCAACCAATTTTTTTAATTCGACAATCTTTGAAAATACTTCACTTTTCTCTCGCAAGAAGTAAATAAACGTGTACCGGGTTTTGTCGTCAATAAATAAAAGAAAATATCTCTTCCCGCTGTGCGACTCTACGCTCACAGGACCGCAGACATCTGAATGTACGAGCTCTAGTACTTCAGTTGCTCTGGTCGCGCCACTCTTTTTAAAAGGTATACGTGTTTGTTTACCTTTAAGGCACGGCTCACAATGTAGGTTATCAGGAATTTGGTACCTCACTCCTTCTGCTAAACCATCTCTAAGCAGCTTCATGTTTGATGCTCCAAGATGTGCCAATCTCCTATGCCACAGCTCAAATTCATCAGACATCGTTGCTGAAAAAGCAGACTGGTTAGTATTTGTAATAGCTTTGAATTTGTAAATTCCTTTTACCTTCTCGCAGCTATGGAGTACATTTCCTTTTATACAACAATCACTCCTGTTATATATCTCACAACCATTCTTTAAAAATACTACAGTAAAATCTCTGTCTACAAGTGTATTTACACTAAGTAGGTTTGCAGTCAGTCCAGGAACATACATCACATCATTTACTCCAAATTGCATTCTCTCAGCCTTCTGCACATCTCCTGATCCGATTGCACTTAACTTCTGACCATTAGCTACACTAATATTTACAGCACTATCTAACACTCTATAGTCTGTAAGCCAGTCTTTGCGATGGGTCATATGAGATGACGCTCCAGAATCAACGATCCATTCGTTATTATCTTTCGTCATGGCAGTGAACGCAGTCGGCAATGATGATACTTTGTTATCCTTTTTATTTGGGTTCTTTGGACATTTCATAGCATTATGAGGTCCACCGCAAATAAAATGATGATACTTTGTTATCCTTTTTATTTGGGTTCTTTGGACATTTCATAGCATTATGAGGTCCACCGCAAATAAAATGATGATACTTTGTTATCCTTTTTATTTGGGTTCTTTGGACATTTCATAGCATTATGAGGTCCACCGCAAATAAAGCACTTGACTGTCTTCTCTTTGTTAAACTGTTTTTGTTCTTTTTGCCTTCTTTTGCTCCTACATTGCTACTCTTAGCTTTGTTTGCATAGTTAAAGCAATCTCATCAGAGGACGTCGATGGTTTTACACCGTCCTGCTGTAACAGCTTGGTTTTTAACGTAATCTGACGTCAGGGTAATGTTTGAGTTCTCAATGGCCATCTTCATTGGATTATAGACCTCTGTCAATCCTTGTAACATTAGCGGTGCCAACATTTCATCATCGACTTCTTTATCAATGTCTTTTAGCTGCTGTGCTACTTTCATTATCGCCGTAATGTAGTCTTTGACGTTACTAAATTGTTCCAGCTTGAAACTAATGAGTCGGCCTAGCAAACGGCATCGGTTGGTGACACCCTTGTCTTCAAAAGCATTTACCAGCGCTTCCCAACACTCTTTCGTCGATTTCGCTTGTCTCACATGTACCAATAACTCCGGATTAATCATAAGACATATTTTTGCCCTTGCTTTGGAATCTTTTTTAGTACCGGTTAGATCTGTTAATGGGGGCGTAGTTGATACATATTCCCAAAGATCTTCGTGAGTCAAATAAAGTTCCATTTGGAATTTCCATGTCGAAAATTTAGTCGACCCCTCTAATCGTTCGAAAGTAGGAAGGTTAGTACTCATCTTATTTGTTTGATTGTAGCTGTTTCCGTGTTCAGAATTATCTCCAGCTCCGAAATCTCTAGTCCACATCCACTGTTCAAATTTCGATGTTGGTGCACAAAACCTGTTGTAACTTATATTAAAACAAAAAGGAAAGATACGGCATGCTCCTACTTGTAGTCATTCAAAATATAGTCCTACTCAACTACTTAAGCAAACACTCACACACGCACACCTTTATAGTGTAAATCGAGCAAGCGAGACAAAGCGGTAAGTTTCAACGTCAGCGCGAGGGAGTCGGCGAGTAGCGCGTTGACGTCTCGGTCGCTTCGCAACAGACGAGTACGTACGACCGATACCGACGCCACTGCGGAGTAGCGTCTTTCTCTTTTTCACACAGTAGAATATCTGCAATAGGGCGATGTAGCCTGTTCGCTTGGAAAATTGTGACTGAAGTGAAATTGTGCCTTTAGGCCTAATTTTGGCGGCTCACTCACGAGACGCTAATGCCGTATCTTCCCTTTTTGTTTTAATCTAAGGTTGTAAATCACTGATGCAGAGTGAGTGGAATAACTTGATAATGAATGCAAGACAAAACAACTGTTTGTACTGAATAAGATATGTTTATATTTTCTTTATGTACGTGAAAAACAGTTACTCAGACAAAAATCAAACCAAACATTATTTGACATAAACAGAAAAAAATCTGTCAGTCAGAATATGCTTCGAATCGAACATGATTCAAACCTTAATCAAATGATACCATAGAGCATACATTCAACATCATCACTCATTATCATCAGTTAAAGCATAATCAATGTACTCTAATATTACGACTGAAGGACTAGTATCCATAATCATGAACTAAAATAAAAAAAACACTTACTGACTGTCACTTAATAGTTTGCACCGGAGCTGAATCTGGCGGACCGGTGAAATTCACCGGTGATTTGCCGATCTTCGGTGATTCATCGGTGATCTCCGGAAAATTTTGTTGTTTAGCAAGAAATTATTAATCTATTCTATTCAGTTATTGTTCGGTAATGTTATGCAATTTGAAGCTTTATTGTAATAAAATATATTTATTTAGGTACGATGAGATTAATGCTCTAAGATGAGATTCGATAAAAAAAGGAAAAAATCTTTATTTTACATTTATTATTATTTATAATACATTATGGTCTTCATGAAGTAGACACAACATTTCAACAGCGTCATTGCGCGGCATATAGCATATATTTCTTTGGTCATTGAGAACATGTCGTTGAAAATACTCTCTCTGACCAAACTAAGATCAAACCAAGCCCAAATTTAAAAAAAAAAACTTTTTTCTGATGCGGCAGTGGTGACAACAGGGCCAGAGAAATACTATGTGGAAGAAATTAATAAAATCAAAGGACATGGTTTTTTTTGGTACTTAAATAAAAATAAATTGAACCAATACAATTTCCGCACCTCCTTATTCAGGAGACTAAATACTATTATCTTGAATAATTCCTAGATTTTAAAAGACCCCCGTTTTTTTATGAAAAAATATATTTGTATTGTACGAAACTCACACTTTTCTATGTATCCGAACTTAAATTGTATGTATCCGAACGTAATTTCTTCATCTGCTTTTAATATGATGACAGTTTGTTGACATAACACTGACACTGACGGATGGTTGTAGGCTCAGAACAATAATTCTAATACTTTAATCTTCTAAATAACATCATCATCATCATCATCAATAATCATCATCAGCCTATATTAGTCCACTGCTGGACATAGGCCACCCCTAATGTGCGCCATTTCACCCTGTCTTCTTGGGCTTGCCGCATACAACCTATTTCAACTTACGTTGTACTATGTGGTTATTATTTGTGTTTGTGTGTATGTGCGCGAACGCTATCAAGCCGAGTGTTACTTTTTTATAATCGTTGCTACAACAGTGAACAATGAAACACTTTACTCGGTGACTGACGCCTAGGGTGGTATATCCGCGCCATACTTCTAGCTCACTGTGAACCCGAGGCGATTAGCGTAATCGCGTCGCAATAGTACACTATCTCAGTATCTGCGGGACGTAAGCGGTTAGGGAGTGAATATGAATTCGTGGGTTTTGGTTTAGCAGTGGCAAGTACAGTCATGTGTACCTATATTTTGTTTGGTCGTTTCGCGATATTAGGTTTTTGTTATTGTTTGTTATTACGTTAGGTACTGTTTTATGTTGTAGATTTTTAAAAAGTTTTAGTTAACTTTTTGAAAGGCTGTTAAAATCCCTAGACGTAATACCGTTTTATGTCGGCGAGCTAGAAAAAAATTATTTATAATGTATCGGAGTTTATAAAGAAAGAAGCTGGCAAAAGTATATAAATTGACCTATAACATAGACTTAAAAGAATTTCGGCTGTTACTAGATCAACATGGACAGTGCGCAGAATTATTGCAAAGCAAATATGTCAGATCTTTGTACAGTTTCCGTACTCCTCCTGATAAGAAAACACACAGTTTCCACAGCTTCTTAAAAATGTTTTTTTTTTTTATTTAATTGTTATAATTAATTTATCCTGGTTAATTTTGGATATTAAAAAATAAATAAAACTTAGTAATTAGTAATTGATAAATTATCTTATCTTATTTCATAATTAATTATTATAACACTCAATTATAATGTTGCCAACTGTACACTTGCACGTCGCAATCTCAGAGCGAGCTAGAAGTTTGGCACTACCTATACAGCATCCTCTCCTATATACCACAAAAAAAAATTGATTTCTATCGACATGTTTATTGATTTATTAGGTATAATAATTGGCTACTCATAGTGTTGTATTAGGATAATGTAAATAAAACAAGTTGTTATAAAACGCACTTTTTATTCTTCTTCTCTCACCAAAATTCCATCAAGAAATGTAGCGGGTGCTGAGATGACATCCTGATGCCGGGCCCAAGCCAGATACCATACCATCGTCATGACATGAGCACAACTACCAACTGTACGTTTGCCTATAATGCATGAGCAATAGTACCCACAGATTTTTTCCTGCCAATTAATGTTATTTGGGTTTAGCAGGATGTATGTGTAGTACACTTTATTACCCTGATGACGGGATTTGATTCTTCCTCGTATCAGAACTGTCTCATGTGATGGCGATGATATTCCTGGCACATTTGTGCTAGTGATATCATCACTCACTTCTACAACAAATGTACCGTTAGTTCGAATATGTTCCCCGTAGTAGGACCTAGCCTGTTTAATTTGGTAGGTCCCTAAAGCAAACAAAATCAAATCTGACATTTCCATTTGAGGGAACATATTTATTTCCGGTATCTGAGCGTCTATTCTAATGAAGTTAGCCCTGTGTCGATTTAAGTTCAATCTTTCTACATGATCAGCTAAGTAATTAGGTAAGTTTAATTTATTCAAGGCTCTTTCTAAAATTAGTCCAGCATCAGGGCGGTCAGTTATAATAACAGGATGAAAATTGTTTATTAATGCAGCTGCAATTTTAAAATCTGACATCAAATGTTTGCACATTTTATTGAAATAATTATTCCTAAATATTTTGTAATCCCGTTTAAACCGACCGTTTACAACTTCAACCACCCATCTACATAAAGTGACCAATCTAGACTTATTAGCTTTTAGTGTGGATAGTTGAGGACCTTCATTTGCACTACGTGTCTCAGGCTTGTAGATTGAGTATCCTAAAGACTGGAGTAATGGAAGAGAATCTCTAAATCCACGGTCCAATATAAATACATCATTTTGTTGAAAGTAATTTCTTAGATCAGAATTAGGGTTCTCAAACAACATTTTCATTATATCCGCATCAGATGTTGTGGCTGGGTATGGCCCATATACATCTAAAATATGACCATCAGTGGCCACAATTAAGAATGGCTTAACTAAATTACGGAATTTATGGAGACTGTATGTCTTTTTCTGGAAGAGATAATTTGATGATTTTTGAATATAAATATAAGTACCATCAAAAATTGCTATAAGATTATTCGAGGTTGTTCCAAAGAGCCCTTGTGGTATTGAAAGATTCCTAGATTGGAATTCTTCCCTTGTTATGTGCTCTGTGCCTAAATGTAGTGGAACATAATTGGATAGTAAACAATTTCTTGTTTTATTTGTGTAAGATTTAACAACACTCGTAGTTATTTGAAAAATACTTGCGATTCGGGAAAATGGTTCTCCTGTTCTAATTTTAACAAGGTGAAAGCCTAATGCACATTTTTTCTTTTTCAAGTTAACTAAACCATTCTCAATTGTACGAAACAGTAGCATGAAGTTCAGTATTGTAAGTCCTGTCCAGTATTGACACAGGCCATCATTCATGTTTTCGACATCTTCGAAATTAAACACTTCCGTACTGTTTTCTGACAATAAACTTAACATCTCTTCAATTTGTGAAGAAGTAAATTCATTCATGAATTCATATTCATTTAGTATTTCCCAATTGTACAGACGTATATGTTCCTGACACACACGTGAATTTGAAGTAACAAATACTTTATAATTTACCAAAATATTTTTCTTTACATACACAGGAACACGTTGGCGCTGTTCATTAAAGCATTCTGGCACAAAACAATGATTGGGAGTGTCTGGAGTGCGAGTATATAAACTAAGATTTATTCGTTCAACACTTAGTTGCTGTGGCTCATTATTATCTTGTTCTGGCACTGGCTCAACAATTTCTTGAGGCACAGGTTCCTGGACATCTTCTATAGTAGTATTGGCATGCAATACTCTGCGGTGAGCATGTTGCCAACAGGCATTACAAATTCTAGCATCTTGAGGAATCTAAAACAATTAGAATCAATTCTTAATTCAATCTATTTGTTCTTAAAATCTACTAAAAGGATTAAGCTTGTCTGTTGCCACTTGGATGTAGATAAGCAAAACATATCTAACCCACAAATGAAACAATACCATAGTAAAGTATACAGAAAGATTTAAAATGTATCTTATGTAAACCCTTCAAAAGATCAATTTCTAAGTCTTAACTTAATTAAGACACATTTGTGGGTTTGATCCATTTTGATGCATAACCACATTTAATACACAATTAATTTTTCTGATCAATTAATTGATTTCAAAATCACAATATAAAAAAGACAACAATACAAAAATTAATAATTCTTAAGTGAATGAGAAACATATTCTTTCTAAATTGACTCTAGCTAGGTGTGCTAGGAGACGCCCCCGGCAAAAATCCGTTGTCTCTTACTCGTAACACAAACATTCAGTTGCTTACTTTGATACCATGACAATTGGTGTGGGCAAACATTCATATTTTATATTAATATAATATTCTTTTATTGATATACATACCTCACGAGGAAGGATAAGTCCTGCCACATAAGTCCTTTCAGGATTTCCCTCAGGCAAAGGACGAGAGCGTCTTCCACTTCTTGGTGCTATAGAAATTCCACAGCTTACACAAATCAATTGATGTCCAACTTGCTGCTCAGGTGTACCTTGGTTATTAATTGATTCAGCAATAACCAAATCAAAGCATTCTTCACACAATTGGTCTGCATTTGATACCTAAAACAAAATATACATTATTTGAATAAAGACCAATTAACAATGTTCATAATATTTTGCTTTCAACACCCCTAATGTGGTGTTGATAAATAAGGGAAAATAAGTCAGAATTAAGGTTGAAATAGTAAGTATGGGTTACAGCAACGACTGAGTAACTTATCGCTGTATGAGAAGGATAGATGTTGCATAACAAATATAACAGTGAAGTTACTGACCTCTCGAGCAGTCCACTCTTCAATTATAGAAACACTTTCTGGAGCCATGTCTAATATGTCAAAAGATTGGCTATTCGCTCTTAAAGCTATGTTGCAGTTAAAACACAGTGCCATGGTTATTATAAGAATAGCCAAGTGAATCTGAAAATAAACCAAAAACGATAAATCATAAGATACGCCTGTAGGTACAGTCCGCACAGTCTGAATAGGTTCAACTTGGATGTAGTGCAAGGAGTTTTAGAATAGGTTATAAAATACACACGAAAAACGTATCAGGCTGTAAGGTCATACATTAAACACAAAAAACGGTATCAGGCTATGTTAAAATCTACATCAAAACTAAAAAGTAAGAATCATCACTAACTAACCAACAGACTTTGGAAGAAACGCAGATTTCAAATCGTTCGGCAAAATCGAGAGTCCAAAAGCACAGCACAGTTAACGTCAGGCAAGGTTCAAGTCAGGGGAAGAAAAGCAGGTTTCAAATCGTTCGGCAAATTCGAGAGTCCAGAAGCACAGCACAGTCAACGTTAGGCAAGGTTCAAGTTAGGGGAGTAAGCTTAGGTCGTAAAAGATCTCAAAACATTAAACGCAACGAAACACAACGAGCAAGTAGAACGTGTGGTAGCCGTCTGATTGATGGATGGATGACATTATTTCAATAATGAAAAGTGACGTTTTCAAAACGTCATACATACGTCATTAATTGCGTTTTAATAACGAACAAGTAACTATTCTAATACTAAGATTGAAAAAGACACCCTGACTATTTGTATAGCGCTGTCTCTTTCACACAGCGCTTACAGCAAAAATAAAACGTTGTTCATTTGAATCGCAGGTGTTGCCAATTAAATAGACTGTTGCTATTGAAAGCAAAAAAAATAAACTTGTTTTATTAAATAATAAAAAAACGGGGGTCTTTAAAATATTTTTGCTTTCATTTATGAGATGGAGATAATTTAGTCTTCTGATTTTAACATAACATGCTTTGGTTCAAAGAGTTTTGATTTTAGTACCAAGCTCCATACAAAAAAAACCATGTCCTTTAATCCTACTTATATTATAAACGCGAAAGTTTGTAAGTATGGATGGATGTTTGTTACTCTTTTACGTAAAAACTGCTGAATGGATTTGGATGAAATTCGGTATACAGATAGTTTATAACCTAGATTAACAC
Source organism: Scoparia ambigualis (assembly GCA_963921215.1). Lineage (NCBI taxonomy): Eukaryota > Metazoa > Arthropoda > Insecta > Lepidoptera > Crambidae > Scoparia > Scoparia ambigualis. Next base: position 7,279,169 of record OY992523.1, on the reverse strand, counting down.
ATAGGATACTTTACATCCCGATCCCGCGTGGTTCTCACGGGAACGGGAACCACGCGGGTAAAACCGCGAGCGGCCGCTAGTATTTTATAAGTTCCTCTCGCATGAACTTGAATGGTATACTGGCGACGAACGTTATAACTAGTGTCCGACCGAAGTTGCGGTTTCGGTTTCAGCCAGTTTCGGCCTAAAAATCATGATTCGGGAAGAGGTTCTGTTTCGGCCAAAAACAGCCAAACCTTTCGGCCGCGCCGAAACTTACATCTTCGAACTTTTGGGTCGCGTTCGGCTAACGTCGAGTGCACTCGGCACGGCTGGCCATATGGCGTCACTCGTCTCGCCTAACTCCACCGGCCACTGAATCAGTGCTCTTTGCTCGTGTAGTGAAAATTAAAAGTAAAACTGAAAGAAAATACATCATTATGATTAAAAAGTCGCTGCCTCAGATGTAAGTAACATTTTAAATTTTTCACTTTTTAGGGTTAGTTAAATTTTGACCCAGTGTCATTTTAACAATGTTGAAATTTCAATTCGATAAAAGTTGAAAGTAGAAACTTGTAATATTAGGCCGGCGAGATGTTTCATGAATCAAGTATCTGGAAAAAACGGCCCACTGACATTTTTATTCAACGTTTTAATCACGTTTATGAATGGTTCGCTTTCGGTTTCGGCAAAAAAACATGTTTCGGTCGGACACTATATAACATTATGCAACAACTTAAGACAGTCAATACTCAATACTCAATATTTTATTGCACACCACAATGTTACAAAGTTGTTATAAATTATATTAAAGGTACAGGTTCATTATGGGCCCTGTGGGGCACAGCAATTTGAAGAGGGAAGACCTTTTCCAATTAATTTTGAATTAAATTAGCATACATTCTTATATTTTATTTTTTATATTATAATAGTACTTACTTATTCTGATTTTTATTATTCCTATTATTTTATATTTTAATAAATAAATAAATATTTTTTAAGATGTTTATCTATTATTTGATTGAAATTTGTTAGTTAGTTAGTTTGTTAGATAGTTTTAGATTTTTTATTTTTATAAATGTTTGTCTTCTAAATATTCTGTTATATTATAATAGCACCTTCTTATAAGTAATTCCTTTAACTTCTTTGTAAAATTTTCATCATTGCTGATGTTTTTTATTGAATCAGGTAACTTATTAAAAATTTTTATGGACATGACTAGCGGGCTGGAAGAATGGTGTGTCATTTTAGAAGCTGGTAGCGTTAGTTTGTTTCTATGTCTAAGTTGATGTTTGGTTATATGGTCGTCGCGCTTTGTATAGAAGTTAGGATATTAGTCTTCAGTCTTCAAAAAGAAGAATACATAAAAATGAGAAATAAAAATATTGTAATTTAAAAAATGATAACAAATTATAGTAGGTAGGTACCTAACAAACACATCGTTAATCAATAAACAAAATATGTTTTTTATTTGGCTCTATAAGTTGTATAACCGGAGAATACCGATTTCTCTCCGGTATTTTTTACCGATTAGTTTCACCGGTAGAACACCGGTGTTTCTCCGGAGATCTATGCTCCGGTGCAAACCACTACGTGTCGGGACTTCTTGGCGGGAAAGTGAAGCGTCATGTCTGCAGTTTTGTTTTATTTTCTAGAATTCGTGTTTTTTCGAACATTAATGTGAAATAATAGTGGATTATTATCCGTTAAGTGTTTGTGAACGTGCATGAGTGTTGGCAAATGTAACAAAACAGTGCAACATCACTTTTAAAATTCTCTCAAGAAGTTTGTGTGAGACCTCAGTAAAGTCCCACATCTTTACTGAGGGCTCAAGGGGTTTCGGGAACATCGTTTATCATTCGTCATCTTAATCACCACTCATTATCATCAAGGGGAAAAAAAGAGATAAAAATACTAATGACTAGGCAGTATGGTCTCTGATCTTAGCCTGTTCCTTCACGGAACAAATATAAAAAAAAAACCATGTCTGTCACTTTCGCTCGCTGTTCGTATTCGTAGTCGTAGTGTCTATATAGTATTATCTATGGTCGTAGTCAACGTAGTCGTCAACAAGTTACTTTGTGGTAGTCGTAGGTATTCGTTCGTTTCGTTCATTGTTTTACAACTCAATGGATAATCGTTCGCTTTTTGGTCTGAACTCCAAACCCAAACAAGACGAAAAGCAAAAGTTAAATTAAAGCCGTCCTCTTGCCAATGAAATCAGGCTCTCTTACCTTCTTCGAATCTGAAGATATAAATTACATAAATATCAAGACAGAGGACGACTGTGACCAACCAACTACTTTGAAGCTAGTTGAAGCTGATAAACCGATCAAGGAAGTTGACAAGAAACAGAAAGAAGTGCAGCCTATTACGTAAGTTTCTTTTTATCAATAATTACGGGTAACCAAGCACTTAACCTTCATCTCACCTGGCGGTAAGTGACGATAAGGCCGAAGGTCAGCTACTGAGGAACTGGCTATCATATCTCTTTATCTGTCGGAACACAACAATGCTATTCAAAATCAAAATCAAAATACCTTTATTCAGTAAGCTTAAAATAAGCATTTTGAATCGTCTAAATTTATTTTTTTATGGATGGATGGTTAGGCATAGGAACCCACCCACCCCACCCCACCCATTTAGGAAGTCTTTTAGCTGTGGAGAAGAATGGGCACAAGAAACTCCACATCGTTAAAATAATATAGAAGTAATGACATTTACAAAACAACATGTCGTTACCAAATTATACAATCAGTTATAAAGATAATGAATTAAGAAAAAAAGGCTCAGTATTCCAAAGAGAGCCAACGAATTTTGAGGTGATTTTTTTTTTGCGTAAAGAACTCATAATTATGAACAAGTACATGAATTTTTATCGCTCTTAATCAATTAGGACTCTCACAATAAATTATTGAAAGTAATTCATTTTTAGGTTAACGCTAGAGCGCACACACCTCTGTTTAATATGTGAAAGCACGCGTGGGGGACTGATGTACCCCAACTGAGATAACAGTTTATTCCTTCGTGTAGTGTTTTAAATGAATCAAAATTATTATAATTATAAAAACGAACTTTTATTCAAATAAGTTTTACAACAAGAATGTAAACCAACAATTTTTTTTATAAAAGTTTACATAAAGAAACATAAGATCAACGAATTTTCACTTATTTTTATATACTTGGATTATGAGGATCCTTGTGTGTACAAAAAAAAGAAATTAGTACATTATTATTGACTTTGAAGACAGTTTGGACTTATCATCACCTGATGATCACTCCAAATCCATTTGGAACAAAGTGTACAGGCTTGCAGAGTTCACCGATCCCTGCGTTGACAGCAAAACTCACAATTTAACCAACCAAGAAGACAAACACAAATACAAGTAATAAAGAGGTAGAACATAATATAAACTTAGCTAAGTGTCGTCTCAATTAGAGGCTGCCACGGCATGTAACGTGGATTACAGTTTTTCGTTTCTTCCATGTATATTTTGATGTGATGTTGTTTCAGATATAACTAAAAGGAGCTCATTTGATCAGTGTCTGAGTCATGCGGGGAGTGAATGATCTACACTTCTTTTGAAATATGGTCCTCCGCTTTGCTGTCAGTGATCGTTAGCCATTGCTTCATTGAGCCATGATTTCACAATTTTGTCCGCGGGTTGTGCCATGTTTACTGCCTAACTATGATAAAAAATAATCATAGAGGTTATCTTAACAAAATAAACACAAAAATATAACTTAGGAAATGAATACTTACCCCAAAAAATGTTGGTAATATCCATACAAAAACTTCCACGATTGCACGCATGGGATCATGTGTACCCCAAGCGACTTTAAATACTCACGGAGCAAGCGACAGTGCCGTGTAAGTGCCGGCAGACTACTAAACACATACATTGGTTAATGATCGAAGCTTAGCTAGACGCTCAAGACCAAACAAATGCAATTCGTCAAGTTATTCAACAAAATCAAACACTGGGGTACGTATGACCCCACGCGTGCGCTCTAGTGTTAACATTTATTCGGATAGTGAAGTGACAGCTCTGCTGCCAACTTTTCAACATATAAACGCTTTGAAAGCAATCTTTTCATGTTGGCAGCACTGTTAAATTGCCCAAAAAAGCTAAAATCCAGTGCCCTAAAGCAAAATAAAAAACTGCCCTACTCCTGTAGGTCACGTGATAGGTTAGAAATTTAAGACAATCGCGAAGCGCAGCGTAGCGATTGTCTTGAATTTCGAGGTTATTTTTTTTTATTAGACAACAGAAATCTAGCTTCATACAAAAATATATTTTTTTTAAAACTCTTAGTGAGTTCTTTTACTAATGTAACTATGTAAATGCAATTTGTAAGAGCTTGTAAAATGACCTTTTGTGGAATCTTATTAATTTTTATTTATTTTTTTTATTTTTAGAATTAGGGATAACAAACAGCCAAGTAGTAACAATATAGTGTGATGAAAACATTTAGGCCCATATTAATTTGGCCAGATCAGTTATCCACAGGTTTACAAATAATTAAATTACTTAAAAACTTAGTCTAGACTTATAGTAGGTACTTATATAGCGTAAATCTCCAAGTAGATAACAATTTTATATAAAAAGAGATTAAAAAAAAAAAAAAACAAAAGAAGCAGAACTACTACTAATACATGTAAAGATGCAATATTTCCTAATACAGTTTTTCTTCCAAAAATTCCTTGTATGTATTAAAACATATTATGGATATTATATTATATTAAAATTAAAATTAAAATAAATAAATAAGGATAACAATTAATTACTTAATTAAAATAATATTAAATACTGATAGTTATGATACATAAATAAATACACACACACATAACCTAACCTAGTCACTTAGTCACACCATTTAGTCCTGATTTTCTTTAAAAATGTACGCTTGTTATCAATAAAGGGATCCACATATTCAAAAAATTTATTATAAGTGTCAAAGATTCTGGTCAATACCGCATTCTGTCCATAATTGGTACTGTGAGAAGGGACAGCAAATAGTGAGGTGTGTCGCGTGCGCCGCCCCGGCACCCGCAGTGACATGCTTTCAACGAGCTCGGGGCAATCGAGACGCCCACGAACCACATCATACAACAGTCCCATGTCAAGCGCTACGCGCCGCTCCTCCAGTGTTAGCAGACCATACTCCTTGCAGTTATCTTGGTAGTTTTTAATAGTTGCTTTTTCTTTTTGAGCTTTATAATTGAGGTGATTTAAAAACTTCTTTTGTATATTTTCTATACGATTTTTATGAATGGCATACGATGGAGACCATACAGGACTGGCGTATTCAAGTACACTGCGAACATAAGCGTAGTATACCATTTTAATGCTAATAATAGCCTTAAATGGCCTACAACTACGCATTAAAAAACCCAAATTACGATATGACTTATTCACGATGGTGTCAACGTGATTTGAGAACGACATCTTAGAGTCCAACCAGACACCCAGGTCACGAACCAACTCAACCCTACCTAGCAATACGTCATTAAATTTGTAACAAAATTGTATTGGCTGTCTTTTGCGCGTAAAGCTGATACAATGGCACTTGGCAATGCTGACGGTTATGTTATTCTTGGTATAATAGGACATTAAATTGTTAAGATCTTGCTGCAGCAACGAACAGTCAAAGACAGAATCAATACGCATATAAACTTTTTTGTCGTCGGCATATAAGAGGTGTTTAGCATTACCGAAACAGGTATTAATATCATGAATGTACGCGTTGTAGAAAAGAGGACCGAGACGGGAGCCCTGCGGGACACCTGATGGCACAGTAATGTAATCAGACCTGTAACCGCCAAGAACAACTGCCTGTGAGCGATTCGACAAGTAAGATGTTATCCATCGCAGCAAATTGCCAGGTATTCCCAACGATTCAAGCTTTTGGAGGAGGACATTATGATCAACACGATCAAAAGCTTTTTCGAAATCTGTATAGATCACATCAACCTGCCCTCCTCCCTCCATTTGCTCCAAAACATAGTTGGTAAAAAGAGCCAAATTCGACACAGTAGAACGACCTCTCAAGAAGCCATGTTGCGAATTTGGTATTCCCTGCGCAATTATTGAGTACATACTGTCATATACAATTCTTTCGAATACCTTGGCAATAGTATTAAGAATTGATATGGGCCTATAATTAGAGATGACTGACTTGGAACCCTTCTTGTGCACTGGAACGATGTGTGCTCTCTTCCAGACGTCTGGAAAGATGCATTCACGCAATGAGCTGGAAAACAGAATGGAAATCGGAAGAGCAAGGCTCGCAGCACACTTTGACAAGAAGAAAGGAGGTATGCCATCACAACCGGCTCCCTTTGTAACATCCAAACCGGATAAATGTTTCTTCACTAAATCAGGAAAAATGTAAGCCTCATTGTTTGAGGAGCTGTTAAAAGATGAACTAGAAGGAGCGGCGGAAGGGCCCTGGGGAATAAAAACACTTTCAAAAAACCTATTAAAAGCATTGCAGATTTCCTGACCTTTCGAGAACACATCATCACCAAGATTAAAATTTCTAGGATAATTTGAACCTCCTCTCTTAGACTTCACGTAAGTCCAAAAGTATTTAGGAGCACGCTTTATGTTAATTTCAGCTGCTTCCGAAAAATCGCTGAAACATTGTTGTTGCATATGTTTAACACGAGCTCTCAGTAGGGAAAACTCATCGTAGTCACGAGGGTTACCATGACGTTTCCATCTTCTATGAACTTTGTTTTTCTGTTTATTTGTTTTAATTAATATAACACTGTACCAAATTGGATAATGTGATCGGACATTTGAGCGATTAGTAATAGGTATAAAAAGATTACAGCATTCATCCAACTTACCATAAAAAACATTAACCGCTTCCTCTGTGGAATTATTCGATAGAATATCTTGCCAATTAATATCTTGTAGGTACTTATTTATTTTATTATAGTCTCATTTACGGAAGTTAAACCGAGGTGTTTTTATTTCTTTAAATTGTTTACACCTTAAATCTAGAATATTAAAGTGGAAAGAAGGATGGTAATTGTCTTCTTTTAGCAAAGGTTCCAAGGAGCGAGTGATGTTTAGTGGAAGGTTACAAAAACATAGATCAAGAATGTTATTTTTGTTATTATGGAGATGATTATACTGCGTAAGTCCAAGAAAGTGAAGTCGGTCAACAAAATTAGTTGCACAGTTTTGAATCTCAGTACATCCGTCCTGTAAGATGGAACACCCTCCACCGATCCACCTCAGACACGGTAAATTAAAATCGCCTACCAATAATAAATTACCTTTCGGATAGCTGTCAAATAACTTAGTTGCACAGTTTTGAATCTCAGTACATCCGTCCTGTAAGATGGAACACCCTCCACCGATCCACCTCAGACACGGTAAATTAAAATCGCCTACCAATAATAAATTACCTTTCGGATAGCTGTCAAATAACTTTTATATATTATTAGAAATATAATCTATACGCAGCGAAAAACCGTGCCTGTCCGGCGGCGTGTATACTAGAACTATGTATAAGTCATATTGGGATGTAATTGCGTGTGCGGGTACTCGAACACAAAGGGATTCAGCGGCATCACTAATCCAGTCGCTTATTATTTGAACCTCAAGTTCTTTTCGAGTACAAATCATTACCCCACCTCCAGTGCTCTTATTCCATAAAGCTAAGTTTCTGTCGCAGCGAAAAATATCATATCGCGCATCGCACAACTCGCCATCTAGTACGTCGCACTGCAACCACGTTTCGGTAAATAATAATATATCATAATTCATGTGCAGTATGCTGTTAAACAGATCTAAACATTTAGTGCGCAATCCTCTCACATTTTGGTAATAAAATGTCAACTCATTAGACGCCATTTAATAAAATAAACGTTCCACCAATTGTTGTTTTTAAATATTGAACAGACAGTAAATGGGTATATAGATGACACAGGCACAAGCATGCTTATTAATGAATAGATGGACCGCAGTGAGCGGCGGCGGCGGCGGCGCAGGGCCGTGTTTATTGTTGTTTGAGGTGTAATTAGAATGCATTTATGTAATTTTAAATAATGAAAAAAAGTTTGTTTAATATTAATCTTTAGTGATTTTATAATATCGTTTAAAATCAAGTTTAAATGGTATGACCTTTGACAGATATAAATAGAATCAATGTAAATCTTAAATAAACATGTAAAGGCATAACGTATAATACACAATAATAAGTGCAATAATATATATGTGTTATAAATAAATTAGTGAAAAACGTCTTACAAACTCTGTCATTGAGACCGATCGGTACAAAAAAGAAAAATTAATGTACGTACATAAAATATCATAGTACTCTTTTATAAAACCTTTATAAATTTTTGAGTTATGTTGCCCAACACAAACAATATATTGTTTACTTAGGTTTGTGTATAATAGTGATTCAAGTGAACAACAAGCTATGGTTAAGATGTTATAACTCAGAAAAGACAATACAGTGCAGCTATGCAAGTAATAACAATGAAAATGAAAAAGGGACCGAGTTACAATCAGTCACTTAATGGAATTTAAAAACTCAGTGTTCTTTACCAAGATTGCGTCCGTGTTATCACTCTTACGAAGATAAATCTGACCGTACTTAACCCAGTGATATTTATAATTATTGTCCTTCGCGAATCGCCTGGCCGCAGCATACATTTGTTTAGCATCCGGGGACAGGTGTTCCGAAACGTAGATTTGCTGACTGACTTCCGTTATGCCGATGTGGTGAGTGTTGAGTTTCCTATCTTTGTGTTCCTTGTTATAACGGTGCACTGCCGAGATAAGACCATCACGAAGGCGCGGGGATGTCAGCGTGATGATGATGTTGCGTGGTCGCTTAGATGCGGTATCCATCTTCGCTACTCGCCGGCATGCATGTATGTCATTATCAGATATTGGGTAATTAACAGTTCCGCATAATGTCTTAAATAGCGACACTACATTTTCGGTACGGTTCTCCGGAACGGCATGTAGCTCAACATTGCGGTCTCGCGACAACTTCTCTGTTACTGACAAGCGACCACGAATTGACTTTATTTCATGCTGGAGCTGTATTTGTTCGGATTGCAGTATTTTTATAAAGTTATCTTTCTCCGCTATTACACCTCTCAAATCATTCACCTCTTCCATAATAAAGTCCGTAGTTTTTGTAAACTCAACTTTTAACTCCTTTATTATTTTATTTGTTTCTGTAGCAATTAGGTCCCTAACTTCTTGAATAAGAATGTTACGGGAATTTATCATTACGCTGGACGTTGGGGCTAATTTTTGGTCGAGCAGTTCACCAAAGCTTTCTATCGTAATGGCATTTTGCACGCTAGGCGATGGCTTTGAAGTATGGGGTGACAGAACAGCGGGTGTCTCGTTACGTTTTCTACGCGATACGTTTGTGCAGGAAGGACATTTCAATCCATTCAGCTGGTCCTGGTTTAGATCACTTGGCATTTTTCCCACTCCAAAGTTCAAACATTCCAGGCAGTAGCGAGATTTACATGTGTTACATTTAAGAGAATTTTCTTCCCTCAATTTTGCATTACACCCCGTGCAAATCATGATTCCGCTCCGAGGCAAAATACAGTGTAAGAGAAGTGACACCTCTACCACAACAATCTTTGACCGACGATAGATAAGCGGCAAGATGGCGGCAAGCGGCACGTAGTGAATCATGCGACGCGCACCATGCACAGGATTATGACCCGTCCGCGATTCGCACAACCGTGAAAATCACCTGTAGGTCCTTTGTTGACTTGTAGCAACTTCAAGAGAAATGACAGTAGAATTCACAATAATTTCGTTGATTTTATCTAATAACTCTTATTTATCGGCACACACTGTGTCTAAAAATGTACACCAGAACACTTCCTGAGAAATTACGGTATTTTCAACTGAAACCGTGCGTTATTTTATAAATTTTTAATCGATTACTACGAGGAGCTTAGAATTACGTTGTTATAACTTGGGCGTCAAAGACTAAGGACGACGACGGAATAACTCATGTTAAAAGGCTACAATGGAGGAGTAGTCCTCCTCATCCCTCTTCCCCTAAAGAAGGGGGTATGGTAATGGTAACTTGGTAGAATGATGTTTTTTTTTTCCATAATTAAAAAAAGTATTAGTTTCCGAGTTGTGAGCTTTGGGGGAGAGGTAGGGGTATACCTCCCCTTCCCCCCACCCCCTTCCTCCCTCCCGAATTCGGCGGTCCCCTTTGGAATTTAGAACCGAAAAAAAAATGTAAATATATAATTATAACCAGGCTGCTTTATCTTCTAAATATTCCTTGACTGTGTAATAACCTTTCCTAAGTAAACAAGATTTTACATGATTCTTAAACTTATCTAAAGGTAAATCTAGTATAGTACTTGGTATTTTATTATAATAGTGTATACCTTGCCCCAAGAAAGACCCGAGAACCTTTTGTAACCTAAGCAGTGGCATTACTAGTTTTGACTTATTTCTAGTATTGAAATTGTGTATATCACCGTGTTTAGAAAAAGTGTTAATATTGCAACGCACAAAAACTATACAATTATCAATATATATAACCCCATCCAGTATGGTTTGATTCGTCTTGATAAGTACTTTTGTGCTAGATGATAACCAGGGTCTGATGCTGGAGCTGGCTATTTATTTATTTATTTATTTATTTAAAAACACTTGCTAGCTTACAGACAGATCCAACACGCAAACAAGTCAATTGAATTACAAAGAAAAAAAAATATATAACTTCAACTTAAATTCTAAAGTATACCTTCAAAAAAAATCAAATCAAAATACAATGAAAAGAACATGCATCATTTGAACATCATAAAAATATAGAGAATTTATGGTAAGAATGTCAGTCCAATAGAAAATATTATTCGTCATGTCATAATGATTAAAAACAAAAAAATAACAAATAATAGAAAATAATAAAATAAGGCAAATTTCTATGTCAAATGAAAAAAAAAAAGTAAAATAGGTACAATACAAAATCAAATAAATAAAATCACAGTTACTTCAATTAAAAATCAAAATAAAATATTAAAACAAACTCAAACTCAAGGTCTCATCCATGATACCCTGAAAACGGGTCACGAGATGTCTCAAACAATGTGCAAATATGTCGATGTCATCGTGCTGCATGAGTACGTCACCCATCAGTTTCATCGCGTGGTTCGTTGGCGCATGAGCTACCCGCTCGGTGCGTGTAACTGGCCGCACCAGGAGACGGTGTCTCCGCTATAGGAACTCAGTAATTAAGCGACACAACCAGGTCGAGTTTTATTCGTCTTAATGGGTGAACCGTTTTTAATTAATATGTAAAGTTATTAAAATAGTACTAAAAATTTAAAAATAAAATAAATGAAAAAAAATACTTTTTTTGCGATTACAAAAGAAAAATAAAGAAGGTGTAATTATGCTACTTAAATATTCTTTAATGTTCCATCACAATGTAATACGCTTTTATTTATAAAAAATAGGGAATGTGATGAAAACACAAGGATTTAATACAAGGTGTAAAGTTTTATGGTTTAATAAAACGACTAATAGGTAATGTACCTACTCACTATATGGAATTATTGTGATGTAGACGAATATAGTTCATTATTGTTAAAGATTGCAATCTAGGTACCTATAAAATGATATTTTTCTTATTCCTCAATGACCGACTGTACATATATTGTGATTGACTATTATGTTCACTACAAAGAAAAGTAGCTGGTTAGGTAACTATCAACGAGCTAAGTATCCCAGACTTCACAGATACCTTATGGAACTCCTGAATGACCGACAGTACACAAATTGTGATTGATTATCATGTTGAGTACGAAGTGAAGTAGCTGGTTAGGTAACTATCAATGGGCAAAAGATCTCAGACTTCACAGATACCATGTGGAACTTCTCAATTACCGACAGTACACATATTGCAAATTATCCACAACGTTAATAAAATGCACCCACATCAATGAACTTGGAATCGACGCGAATGAAGTAAACTTGCATCTCGCTGCCCGCGCCGCGCATCGTATGATCGTACCTTCCTCGACCCATCGTTGAGGCCGGATTGGTCAATTTTTAAAAGCGCGTCAATTTGTCTCCGCCTCTTTGAATATATTTTCATTACAATTATAAATTCATGTATTAAATTAGTAACGAATACTATTATTTTAATAACTAAACGAAATAAAATGTAACTACTGTATTGGTGACAAAATAATAAATAAAAGGAGTCGAAGTCAGGGATCAATAATATATTTATTTGGTGACAGATCTACCATTCTGAGCACAAAGCTATTATTTAAGTAATAAAACCATTATTATAAGAAGGAAGTTTATATTCATCTAATGCACTACAATTTTTTTGGTAATCCATCTCTTATTTTACACATTATATTAACATTAATTTGATAATTCATACCTGGGAATACTTTTTGTTTATCTGAGAACGAAAATATTTCGTGGCGATAGATCTATTTATTAGGTGATACAACTTGATGACAAATATAAATTTTGGTGACAAGAAATATAGTCCCCATTGATTATAATGTTAAGTACGAAAAAAAATAACTCGTTAAGTAACTATCAATGAGCAAAAGATCACAGACTTCAGAACTACCCTAAAGAACTACTCAATGACCAATAGTACACATATTAAGATTGATTATTATGTTGAATACGAAGAAAAGTAGCTTCTTATGTTACTATCAATTTGCAAAGGATTACAGACTTCAGAGATACCTTATAGAACTCCTCAAAGACTAACAGTACTTACACATGTTGTAATTGGTTATTATGTTAAACACAAAGAAAAGTAGCTGGTTAGGTAACTTTCAACGAGCAAAGGATCCCAGACTTCACAGATACTATATGGAACTCCTCAATGATCGACAGTACACATATTGTGATTGATTATTATGTTAAGTACAAAGAAAAGTAGCTGGTTAGGTAACTATCGATGAGCAAAGAATCACAGACTTCACATATACCATATAGAACTCCCCAATCACCGACAGTACACATATTGTGATTGGTTATCAAGTTAAGTTCGAAGAGAAGTAGCTAGTTAAGTAACTATCAACGAGCAAAAGATCTCAGACTTTACAGATACCATATGGAACTCCTCAATTACCGACAGTACATATATTGTGATTGATTATTATGTTAAGTACAAAGAAAAGTAGCTGTACTATCAATGAGCAAAGGATCACAGACTTCAGAGATACCCTATTGAAGTCCTCAAAGACCAACAGTACATATATTGTAATTGGTTATTATGTTGAATACAAAGATAAGTAGCTGGTTAGGCAACTATCAACGAGCAAAGGATCCCAGACTAATAGGTACTATATGGAACTCCTCAATGACCGACAGTACACATATTGTGATTGATTATTATGTTGAGTACGAAGAATAACAGCTGGTTAGGTAACTATCAATGAGCAAAGGATCCCAGACTTCACAGATACCATATGGAACTCCTCAATCACCGACAGTAGACATAGTGATTGGTTATTATGTTGAGTACGGAGAAAAGTAGCTGCTTATGTAACTATCAATGAGCAAAGGATCACAGACTTCAGAGATACCCTATAGAACTCCTCAAAGACCAACAGTACACATATTGTAATTGGTTATTATGTTGAATACAAAGAAAAGTAGCTGGTTAGGTGACTTTTAACGAGCAAAGGATCCCAGACTTCACAGATACCATATGGAACTCCTCAATGTCCGACAGTACACATATTGTGATTGGTTATCATGTTGAGTACGAAGAGAAGTAGATGGTTAGGTAACTATCAATGAGCAAAGGATCTCAGACTCCACAGATACCATATGGAACTCCTTAATGACCGACAGTACACATATTGTGATTGATTATTATGTTAAGTACGAAGAAATGTAGCTGGTTAAGTAACTATCAATGAGTAAATTATCACAGACTTCACATATACCTTGTGGAACTCCGCAATGCTCAGCAGTACTTGTGAAAGGGTATTCAATACGAAAAAAGTAGCTGGTTTTCGTACCTATCATCGCGGCGCTCATGCCGACCAAAACGTCCAAGAAGCGATGCTCCCGAACGTTCCCTCATACGCCAGTGTCGCTGCGAGGCCCCAACCCCCAACACCCAAAACATACCCCGCGGTCCTGGTGTCATCCTACGACTGCACGCTCAAGCCTCCGGAGTTGATGACTCGGTGGAAGAAGGAGATCAGCTTCCGGAGGCTCAAATATACCCCAGTCAAAGTGCTCCCAATACCAAACGCCATATTACGTGTTGAATTTGAGACCAGGAAACAGTGCGAGAAAACGATAGCCCGTCACGCATCGAGCGCTAATTTGGTCGCCGAACAGGCGAAGCAGAGACCACCGCTGATTATCCTAAAGGGCATATCGAAAGATGTTGCCCTCGAGGAATTAGCGGAGGTCCTTGTCCCCTAAAATGACGTAGAGGTTTCCCGCATCTGTTTCCTGACCTCAAATAGCAACCCGGCATTGTACAACGCGGTGATTGAAGTCACTCCCGAGATGCGAAAAGACATCCTCGCTCTCGGGAGGCTCAGCGTGGACCACAGTAGGGTCCACGTTGAGGACTTCTCCTGATTTGTACAATGCCACCAATGCCTGCAATACGGCCATACCAAGGCGAAGTGTACGGCTTAAAAGCGACCTTGTGCCCATTGCGCCAGCCCGGGCCATCAGTTACCGGAATGCCCCAACAAGACCCAGGGGCCCAGGTGCTCAAGCGCATGAGTACAAGGATAGATACCGGACACAACGCCACCAATGCCCGCGAGTGCCCCCGTATTCGGTCGATGGTTCTGCGCCTGCAGAGCCAGACCGACTACGGGAAATAAACAATTTGGCCTAAACTAAACCTAAATCAAAATTAAAACCTTCCTAAAAACTCTTAAATACTAACCTTAATTAAAAATAACCTAATAAAAGTAAACATAAATCCTAAAACAACAAACTAAAAATTAAACTAACTTTAAATCACAACTTACAATATTAAAAATAACTAAAATCTAACAAAATATTAAAATAATAAATTAAATAAAACCTTAAATAATCAAAACCTAAACCCAATTTTAAAACTAAAACCTTAAATAAAAATTTAAAATAATCTAAAATAAACCAAACCAAATAATAACAAACTTAAAATACACCAAATTTTTAAAAGTTTAGTTTTTCTTAAATAACATCTAAAATAACTTAAAATAAACCAATCAAATAATATACTAAATAGCTAGAATAACTTATAAACTAATTATACCGCTAAATAATAATAAACTTAAATTAAACAGAACTACTGCAGTTTTTAAATAGCTAAAAACTATACCAGTGTCTGCAATTATTTTCCCTTATTTCTTCCTTTCTCTTCCTCTTCATTCCCTTCTATTTTCTTCTCCTCAACAGTGCCCCGCAATTAATTATGATAGGCAAAGACCTTAAGTCCAAGCAAGTAAATTTTAAAATAAGTAGAGTCATTTTAAATCGTCATCTCTAACTTCCCCAAATCACCCAATATCCTAAAATAACCCATATCCAACCGT
Organism: Scoparia ambigualis; assembly: GCA_963921215.1. Classification (NCBI taxonomy): domain Eukaryota; kingdom Metazoa; phylum Arthropoda; class Insecta; order Lepidoptera; family Crambidae; genus Scoparia; species Scoparia ambigualis. Next base: position 7,263,631 of record OY992523.1, on the reverse strand, counting down.
TCCTTAAATTCTACCTTAGACCAAATTTCCCCCTTTTCTCCCTAGTAACCTTCATTATGTGAGGGAAATACCAAATATCTATAATATAACAGTTAAAGGATACGTCTATCCCAAAATAACCTCAAATCAATAAAAAAAAACCTTCCATCATCACAACCTCCTATAACGCGCCAGACGGAACAGTAGGCCTTGTTCTAGGTCCGCCTTGCTAGCTACCACCAACTTATCTTAGTTGTCGCGTCGCCATAACATCAATGTTATCAGCAGTTCGAGGTAAGATAGCCAGTTCCTTAGTGGTTAAGGATACCGGGAATAACGCGATTTCACGTGCAGTAAAGAGCTTACGTACATCAGGGCCACATCGAATGTTAATTTCAAAATAAATGTTCTCGAATGGTACTTTAAAACATGTTATGCTTACTTATTAGTGGTCCTCGCTTTGTAGATGGGGGACTCGAAAAAACATCCTCATATTGTTTCTGTACAGTCAAACACACGGTCCTGGCATTGTATTGGCTTCAAGAGAAAGTGTGTGAAAATGAGTCCCCGGATTGCCATGTGTAGTCAGGCGATTGGGTACTCGAAAGGTACACACAGACGTCCTCGGAAAGATGTCTCCACAAGCGTTGGCAGTGTATAATAAGTCCACGCATTGGTCAAGAAAAGTTAATTAATAAAATGCTGCAATAACGTTAGACAAATAGACCTGATCATCAACAAAGTGTTTTCTGTTTCTTTCTATTGTTTTAAAGTAACAATACAAGGTCATTAACATGGTTAAACACAACAAAAAAAATTAGGCAACTCTGTCATATTGTCGTGAAGCGACATTTAAAAAAGAAAAGATGATAAGAAATTTACAAATATTTATAAGACAGAATAAAATAACAAACAAAAGTTAAAAAAAGTGAGTGAGGATGGTGAGTATGGAGGTGATGATGGTTAAAATGTAGGATGATAATATAAAAAGTGAAGGGGTAGGTGCAGCTGACGTGGAGGCAGGCGAAGGTGTGGAGGCAAGCGCTGAACTTGGCAGTCGTCGAAGGGCGCAGGCAAGTGAAGACAGGCAGGCGCCGGTAGGCGAAGGCAAGCAAAGGCAGGCAGGCGCCGACATCCAGGCGCCGGCAGGCGCAGGCAGGCGCAGGCAGCAGGCGCCAGCAGGCACAGGCTGGCGAAGGTGCAGGCAGGCAGGCGCCACCAGGCGCAGGCAGGCGAAGGTGCAGGCTGACAGGCGAGACAGGCACAGGCAGGCGTAGGCGCACGCCATGACTGGAGGCTGTAGTCTTGCAACTCGGAAGCTGGTGTTTGTACTTGAAGACTAGTCCTTCCAATTTGGAAGAGGAAAGTAAGGAGTCTTGACCTTCCAATTCGGAAGCTGGTGATCGTCTCAGTAGAGTAAACCTTTTGAATCCAAAGCTAGAGATGTAATGATTAGTCGTCGGCTGAACTTTATAAAGAAACCTCGGTTTCAGAGTTCTGCATAAATTTCAAAATAATATTTTTAAAACGCTGAAATCTAGATGGCCAAATATAAAAAATAATGAACTAAAAAGTTTGATTAAAATTTGTTGATAATTTGCATAACAACGAAGCAAAAATAAGTTGTCATATACTTCAAAACGTAACCAAAACACAATATTTAGTAAATAGAAAACAATTAAAGTGAGATAAATGTAAATATTACTAGGAAAAGCGCATAATAAGATTATCGAAGTGATCCGAAACTTGTGGGATACGTAAAAGTGTCGAAAAATAGGTCCGAAGTTTCGTGATTTAGATCACGTAAGTAAATGTGTTTAGATAAAGGAATTGCGATGTGTGTAGTGTAGTGTGTAGTTACTAAAACATTATGTATCGTTGCAGAAGCGAGGAAAATAAAAGCAAATAAATAAGACGAAGTTAAAATATGAGATGATTACATGAAATAATACCTAGGAAGTGGAAAAGGTAAGTGGTTTCACCACAATATGACTGGGTGAAGGGGATGTAAAACATTTTTTCACGTGGATAGTTATAAAAAAAGTCCGTATTTTAAATGAAACCCTGTTTATTAGTAACTATCACTTTGTAATTCAGAGGCAAAGGTTCATATAAGCTAAACAAAAACTGTATTCTTTGTATAATAAATGGCAATAAAGTCGCATATCATACTAAGATTTCATTCTTCTGTTATTTACATGGTCCATTAAATGTCATGCGTGGTATATTATAAACTTTTGCTGCTTTATTACCATTGAGTTTTCCACTTTGAATTGCTCGCACTGCTACTCTTAGAATAAGAATAAGCTTTGTCAGTTTTCCTGATGTAATTTTTGAATTTTGAATTATGTTACTGAAAAAAAAAAACTTGTGTTAGGTACTTTTGTTACGTTGTAAATTCAGGGCCCTGTCTGCCTTTGCTAATCTACAATAAAGGTTCGCAATAGTTGAAAAATAGTTACCTGTAATCATTGATGTTAAATGATCGGGTTTCCAAAAACATTAGTCATTGTAGCTTGTTAGAATTTTATCCATTTTTCTTCATATTAAAGACATGGAGCCTTGGCTAACACAGTACTATACACATTTTTATGGTATTTTCAAATAATACACCTTTGGAAATCCGTTTTATAAAGACTTTTCATTAGATGTAAATAAATTGAGATAATTTATGATGTTGTGTTTACATTTTGTTTTTGACATTTGCCGGAGACAATTTCTGACAGCTCATAGACACATAGAGAAGAAGCGAAATTGCAATAAAAAAAAAATAAAGCTATCAATTAAATTTTAAATAATAGCCGACACAGTTCGGAGTATAAACTACTTAATAAATAAATATTTATAATATTCACTTTAAGTAATTAAATTAAATTCAAACAAATCCGGAAATGAAACTATTTATTCTATAAGGACTTTTATCTAGAACATTCGATTGTGATAAATATTTTTTATCTGGATATTGTCTCTGCCCGTAGGGGTTACCAGAGAGGAAACTAATACTCCCTAATATTAAGACAGGATAATTAGTCCGGTAAATTTAATTTAAATTTAAAAAAAAACTAAACGTTAATTTTTTTTTTGTAATGTAGTTAGATGGTTGACAGATTCATTCTGTGTCAAAACGAGTGGTAAAAACGTCATATTTGACGTTTTGGTAATTTGACAGAAAAATTCTCAAAGACCACCATGTTATTTATTTCCACGTTTTCGGGTAGAATTCCTAGGTTGGCCGTCCACTTTTAGGACTTTCGGCAAATTGAAAGTAGAAGGGACACGACGCCGAAATGAATCATTCTCTGGTGTGAGTTGGTGCTATGTGTTGAGATCGATTTTACTGAGGTATGAATTAGTCGTAATCCCTTTTTGTTTTAATCTAAAGTCGTAATAATGTAAGTGGATTTGAGGCGTTATCAGCTTATAAGAATAGTGTCAACAAGTGTGTTGTTTATTTCCAGGAAAATTCGTGCCCAAAAAGTGTCTGTTGCCGCGTCCTGCCACGCGCCACGATAATATAATCACAGCGTGTACGTATTACAATATCATTGTTCCTAAATGTTTTCCTTGAGCTCTGTTAATATTAATAAACTGTCAACTTTTACTAGGAATCCAGACATTCGATTTTTATAGGTTTTAGAATTGCTCCTAGGCCCCTGGAGACATGGTGAGCCACGTGGCCTTCACATCACCACTTAAACCTTAGCCAGTTAATTCTATGCATGTTCCAACAAAGAACCAAACTCATAGTTGGTCGGGTCAAATAGCATTGTGGTACCTTTTGTTCTAGTTAAATATGAAAATCTCTAAAATTGAGCAATGGTGGTAAATAGTATAGAACTAGTGTTAGTTTATAGTTGTACAACAACGCTGGGAAGCTTTTGAGAACCCCGTTGAGCAGCGAGTCCCTGATTATGATAGGTTGCAGCTCCGGTTACAGATAGCAGACTGCGGGACCAAATTCATTTAACAGTTCTTACCTAAGTGTAGGCCATACTACATATAGTAATAAGGCTCCGTGTTGACAATTCCAGGTTCTTCGAGAAGCCCGCCGCGCCGCCAGGAATTTTGGAACAAGAGGCTAAAGCCTGGACGCGCGGCCTGTTTCCTCGGGGGTACCAGCGGCCACCTGCTGTACGGCGAAGGGACAACGCCTAGAGTCGCAGAGAGTAGCAGAATTACTATAAAGAAAAGTTCGTACAGATCACTTGGTAGACCAACACATCCCAAAACAAAAAGCTCTCACGCTTGTTGTTTTAAATTAAACAAAAGTAATTATAAAATATAACTTTGCTTTGCTGATTTTTATGGCTACTATGTATTAGCAATAATAAGAGGATTTTATGTTACCATTGCAAAATACTGAAAAGTTCTCACATAAACAAGGTAGTCATTCAAGGAGTCCAGATAAGAGAAATCGTAAAATGAGTAGAAAACGTGGGCGTTCTGTTACAAACAAAGATGGTACAGTATCAAAGAGGCTGCGCATGGATATAGATGTTACTGGCAATGAGGATTCAGAATTTCCTAGTGCTTTACGAGGTGAATCTAGACAGTATGAGTTACATAATACTTGTCAAGCTAGGCAATACATTCCTCATCAGCTGATTAGACTTATGTATCAATTAGACTTGTCTGTGCTTTGCTCACTTAGAAAGTCTAAATATGAAGATAAATATACTTCATTGTCATTAGCGTTTGGAAGTTCTGAAACTGATAAATTTAGTAATATTGTTCTCCGCTATAAAGAGAAGTCTATACATATACAAATTGAAAATGTAGACAAGTATTATATAGATAATTGCATTAGTTATGCTAAATTATTTACTAGAGAAAAAGAAAAACGAAGTTTCTTTATTAATGATTACTTTGATAGTTTTGTTAAACACCTAATTTCTAAATTAGATGGTTCATTAAATAATATAGAACATCTTATTATCTATACCAATTCAGGATTGGACCTTACAGAAGAAAAGAAATTAAAAAAAGGGCGTTCCTGGAGTTTTTATCCTTTTAAATTTGATAGCATAAATATGGAAGAATGTGACATTTTAAAAGACTTTTTGTTTACAAATGACAATACGAAAGGGAGTGGTTTTTATCGATTTTTGCAAGATAAAACAACAAGAGAAGAATTTTTAAAGCGATTAGAATTTTCGTCTGCTGTGCAAAAAGAATTAAAAGAAAGAAAACTTTCTCAGGCAGAAATAAAAGAAGCATTTTTAGATAAATTAGTATTTGCAGTTAATCAGCCTAATAGAGAAGAACTGAACAGTATGATTAAAAATGAAATAGAAAAAAATAGTAAAGTTCAAGATGATTATATAGCATTACAAAAAGGAGTATTACGTGATTTAACAGCCACAGAAAAGGATAAAAAGCTTGGGAATTATATACCTGGCATTATATATGAATTCAATTTATTAACGTCCTTCTTGCATGACATGTTTTTGCATAAAAATATATTTTCCATAAATTCTGAAAGCCATGGTATATCTAATGACATTACTATCAATTATAAAGATAGGATTTCTTACATAAAGGCTCATAATGCAGATTGTAATATTGGTCATAGTCAGTTATTTCCTTCTAGAAAACATACGTTTTCTATTAATAAACATCTTACTCTTTTTGTTGAAGAATTAAAAGAGGATACGAAATATTTTATTATCTATACTAATGCAGATCTAGACCTTACAGAAGAAAAGAAGTTAAAACAAGGGTCCTCCAAAGATTTTTATCCTTTAAAATTTGATAGTATAGATATTCAAAAAAAGAAATATAAAATTTTAAGAGATTGTTCGTGTATAAATGAGAATGGTCTCTATCAATTTGCGCAAGAAAAAACAACAAGAAAAAAGCTTTTAAATCTATTAAAGCTTCCACCTTCCTTGCAAAAAGAAAAAGGAAGCTTTTCTAATGAGAATGAAAAAGAAATAAAAGAGAAATTTTTAGATAAACTAATATTTGCGGTTAACCAACCTAATAAGGAAAAATTAAATAGTATTATTAAAAATGAGATAGAAAGAAACGATGAGTCTAATAAAGTTCCATACAACTACGAAGAGTTACATGAAATAGCGTTACGTTGGTCAGAATCTCATGAATTTGGCCCTATTACAAAAGGAATAATGGAAAAACTTTTGGGAGATATAAAAAATAATAGATCTAGTTATAAGGAAATTCAAAATAAAGACATTAGTGAAGAAATTAAATTTGCTAAAAGTGTGGTTGGTAGAGAAGGAACACCTGCATTTTATCAGTTCTTAGGATTTTTAATTAAAAGAGAAGGAATAAAATATCTAGAAGTTCTGAAAGGACAAGGAATAAATCTACCTAATATGTCCAGTATTTTAAATAGAGCAGGAACCAATGCTGCGAAAGCTTTTAAAGATTTATATGATCTGTGGTTTGATGCGAAAGGAAATAAAACACAATATTTAAAAACTCTAGAAGATGAAGGAGTAAATCTACCTAATATGTCCAGTATTTTGAATGGAGCAGGAACTAATGCTGCAGAAGCTTTTAAACACTTATATGATCTGTGGTTTAATGCGAAAGGAAATAAAACACAATATTTAAAAACTCTAGAAGGTGAAGGAGTAAATCTACCTAATATGTCCAGTATTTTGAATGGAACAGGAACTAATGCTGCAGAAGCTTTTAAAGACTTATATGATCTGTGGTTTGATGCGAAAGGAAATAAAACACAATATTTAAAAACTCTAGAAGATGAAGGAGTAAATCTACCTAATATGTCCAGTATTTTGAATGGAGCAGGAACTAATGCTGCAAAAGTTTTTAAAGACTTATATGATCTGTGGTTTGATGCGAAAGGAAATAAAACACAATATTTAAAAACTTTAGAAGATGAAGGAGTAAATCTACCTAATATGTCCAGTATTTTGAGTGGAGCAGGAGTTAAGTCTCCTAAAGCTTTTAAAGATTTATATGATCTGTGGTTTGATGCGAAAGGAAATAAAACACAATATTTAAAAACTCTAGAAGGTGAAGGAGTAAATATATCTAATATGTCCAGCATTTTGAGTAGAGCAGGAACTAATGCTGCAAAAGCTTTTAAAGACTTGTACGACCTTTTGTTTGATGCAGAAGGAGAAAAGACACAATGTTTAAAAACTCTAGAGAAGGAAGGAATAAACCTAACTAATATATCCAGTATTTTGCATGGAGCGGCAGCTAATGCTGCAAAAGCTTTTAAAGACTTATATAATCTTTGGTTTGATGTAGAAGGAAAGAAAAAACAGCATTTAAAGCACTTTATTAAGAATAAAAATGAGGAAAAAAGTTTTACGATACACAACTTATCCAGTATTTTAAATGGGGCAGGAGCTAATGTTAAAGATGCTTTTGAAAAATTGCATAGTGTTTGCTTTAACAACAAAGGAAAAAGAACAGGACTTTTAGATGATTTCTATAATGCAGATTTTGAGCCAAGTAACTTATCCTGCATATTATGTGGAGCAGGAGCTCGTGCTTCCTTTATTTTAAAAAGATTGCACAGTGTTTGTTTTGATGACGAAGGAAAAAGAACAGGACTTTTAGATGATTTCCATAATGCAGGTTTTAGACCGGGTGATTTGTGCAATATATTGAGTGCAGCAGCAGATAGTTTAAAGGAATTTCATGATTTTTGTTTTACAGGAGAAACAAAAATATATTTAAATCATTTCTTAAATGAGAAAGAAGGTTTTACGCTGAGTAATTTATCTGATATATTGCATGGAACAAGAGCTAATATTTGTCCTGTTTTAAAAGATTTTCATGATGTTTGTTTTAACGAGACAGGAAATAAAACACAGCTTTTAGATGATTTCTATAATGCAGGTTTTAGATCGGATGATTTATCCAATATATTATCTATGGCAGGAAATAACGCCGCTTCTATTTTAAGGAATTTTCATAAAATATGTTTTAGTAAAGAGAATTATTTAGATCATTTCTTAGCTGAGGAAGAATTTTTTACTCCAAAAGATTTATCTAGGATATTACGTGGAGTAGGAATGAATATTTGTTCTATCTTCAAAAAACTGCATGATCTGTGTTTTGATAAGTCAGGAAACAGAACAGATTACTTAGACAGTCTTATCAAAAATAGACTATCAAATAAAATACTTGATGTGTTATATGAAAGAGTTAGAAAAGCTTCTTACTTTCTTAAATGATATACCATTTCAACAACAGGATATTAGTATAGTAGAAGAAAGCGACATGGAGTATGATGATGAAGAAGAGTATATGGGTTCAGGTAGTCAGGATAAAAGTAGCAAAAAGCAAAAAGTTAGTCTACAACAAAGCAATTCTAGTTCCCATAAGAAAAAAGTCGCAACAGAAACGTAACATATAAAAAAGGATAAAAGGAAAAGCACAAATACAGTCAGGATATTCTGACAAAAAGCAACAAGAAGCTTTTTTGCGTTTATCAGAATTTATATCGCATTACTTTTCAAATGCATCTATTGAATCAGTAAGACAAGGACTTTATTTACCTTCATGTGAAAAACGTGAGGTTGAGATTGATGGTAAATGTGTAGCAATTGGGTATGTAATGTTTGATATAAATACTTATGATCTAACGTTCATTTAATATAATTTCACTTTATATGATTCCATTCGATATAACAACTGACTTGATATAATAAACATTTAAAATAATTTTAGAATCTATAATTTCATGTAATATAATGTCCATATGATATAATAAACATTTGATATAATAATCTAATGGTATAAAACATTATTAATATAATACTCAGACCCAAAGGGCACCATCCAAAAAAGCAAGCAGCATGCGAGCAAGCACGCAGCATGCTAGCAATCATGCAGCATGCAAGCTAGCATGCAGCGTGCAAGCAAGCATTCAGCGTGCAAGCAAGCATACAGCGTGCAAGCAAGCATTCAGCGTGTAAGCAAGCATGCAGCGTGCAAGCAAGCAAGCACGCAGCATGCAAGCAAGCATGTAGCAGGCATGGTTTCTTTCACGGCTTCGGCGCTACGGGGCTCTGGCGGTCCCACGCGAGCTTATCGTCGCAGATGGCTTACGCTCACCACCGTAGCTTTGGCTTGCTCCCGCCTGAGGTTGTCGTCTTTTTTCAGTGTTTAAAATTTTACATAAGTATATTTAAGCGTTCATAAAACGCTAAAATATAAGACATTAAAATTTAGGCAATTCAAAAAAGACAAATTGTAGATCTTTTAAGTAATGTCCGTTGGTTTTAATATCCCGTATATTATGAGTAGTAGAAATATAGTCAACTTCTTCAGGCAGAAGGTTAGAATTGGAAATAGCAATAAAGAAGACTTTCTGAAGATCAATATAATTACCAGATTTATCTAATTGGCTTGAGTAAGCCTTAGCAGCATAAAGTTGAGCACGTTTTTCAAAGCCTTTATCACGAGCGAGCTGCATTTCGATGACAAATCTATTACCAATGGAGTCTTTGCAAAGAACGTCAACAATGCTTTGCTTGTCAGAGGCAATTTCAGGCTCCATAATAGTGCTGAGGAATTCTATTTGTATTATTTGATCAGAAGAGAAAAGTCCAAGATATCGTTGAAGAAGTGAATGAGGATATTTTTATTCTTTTCAGAGCAGAGAAATATCTTTTTAAAGCTAAGGTCGTTTTTCGGATCAAGAAATTTAGAAAAAGCCATGACAAGTTAACCTAAAAAGCATTAATAATTATACACAATTCTGAAGAAATGTTCAACAACTAAACGTAGTTGATTTATGTTACCCTGTATAATATTTATGACAAACATCTCGATAAGGTACCAGATAGCACAAAAAGTAAGGAGCTGGAGGTTAAAACAAAAATATACTCTGAAATACTTAGCAAACAAGGCAGGCATAAACTATCATACACTGATAAGATACGAGCAAGGAACATGTGGCATTCCAACTGAAAAGTTAAAAATCCTAGCAGAGGCGTTATCAATTCCTGTTAGAAATCTCTTTCCAAGACGAAAAGTACTAAAAGAAAGCAGTTGTTTCGACAAAGTTAAGGTTCAGGAAAAGCATAATTTCATAGGAAAACACAAAAAAACAGGAGGACACGAAGCAATTTATGCATTAACCAAATCTGTTCAAGCTGAAGAAGAAAGTAATATAAAAGCAGCAAGAATAAGAATTGCAAAGAATCTAGTTAAGACGGGGTTTGATACTGAGATTATCTATCGAGCAACGGGCTTATCAATTGAAGAATATGCTGATAGAGAGAGTATCGGTTGTACAAGCTAAAACGGAGGACAAGAGATTAAAAAGTGGAGGATAATAAGAGGATATGCGCAAGAAGAATTAGCAAAAAAGCTTAATGTAGGGCCCTCACAGAAACATCACTATGAACAAGGGAGTGTCACCATTTTCAGTGAAAGGTTGTGGGAGATAGAGAATTATCATTAGATGCTGAAGATCTGATAAAGGAATTCAAAGAAAATGATTGCGAAGATGGTGAAACAGAAAATGAATTATTAAGTTGGGCAAGAGAATATAGAAAAATTGACAATCAAGAATGATGAACTGAATATATGGGTAGAATTTTTATTGCAAAGAAAGCAAATTTACAAAGAGAAGATTGATAAAATAGAGGGAATGAAAGTTGCAAATAATTTACTCAAGTTAGGTTTTTCTACTGATGTTATTTCTAAAATAGTAACAACTTCTTTTACATAAAGGATTAATTTTCAATTAGATAAATAAGCATCTGTTAATATCTTAATTTTTTGATGAAAAAATAAGTTAAAAAGATTGAAAAATTTATTTGACTTCACTCGGAAGCTATGGCTATATGCCAAGACTGCTAAAAAAGTAGCAGTAAACAATTAAAAACAATTTGTTATTAACGAGGAGTATATTTTTGAATAATAGTGAAAAACTGACGGAAGAAATAGAGAGAGTACTACAAAGCGGATGAGGAAGTGCTCTATTTGATCGCGAAATAGTGGCAGTGCGTCTAGGAGCAGTTCATGCCAGAAAGCAAGCACAAGATGTTACTAAAACTTAAATGGATAATTGCCCAGGAATAGGAGAAATTTTAGGGCGAGAAATCGATGATCTGAAAATGATAGACGGAATGACTGAACATGCAGCCGCAGCAATTGAATGTGTTAAAGAAGCTTACAAGAGGGCACTAAGAGAAGAGTTAAAGAGAGGCCCTGTAATGGATAGCCAAGAAAAGCTCATAGAATATGTAAGGGTAAGTATAGGCTTTTCAGCAAAAGAAGCTGTCCAGATAATATATTTGGATACACAGTACCGTTTGATAAGAGACGAAGTGTGTTTTGGTACAATAGATGAGGTGCACCTATCTGAATGGAAAGTGGTAAAAAAGGCATTATCAATGGAGGCAGCATCGATAATATTAGCTCACAACCATCCAGGAGGGAGTTTAGAACCATCAGAAGATGATAAAGTTATGATTAAAGAATTAGTGTCAGCATGTCAAGGGTGGGAATTGAGCTAGAGGATCACATTATTGTGACGGACAAAGGATATTGCAGCTTTAAGGAAAGAGAGCTGTTATAAAGATGGATGCCAAATTTTTCAGGTTTGGGAAGTTTGGCTACCACTGCTAGTGGCAAACAATACGAAATGTGAATATAAGTGCTTTAAGAAAAGCGTATTTCTATAGCTGCGATTTGGAAAAAGACAACAAAAGTTGTAAAACATACAAGATCTTTATATAACTTGCATGTTAAGAGCTCTATTCTTTTGTTATAAATAGTTGCAAACCATACAAGATCTTTCTAATATTTGTATATTAAGTTAATAGTATAGCAAAAAGTTGCGCTATAGACTTAAATAATATGCTTAATATAGGAGGCTTATATGGCTAGTAAAAAAATTACAATGGTTCGAAAAGACCCAAACATAAAGAATCGTATGTTCAATATTAACCGCAAGTTATTGGGCAAAATATTTAGTGCTCTTGAGGGCATTGATATACAACCGTCTAACTTGTGAGCAAAATTAATAACCAGAATTTTGGAGGTACAATGCCTTCTCCTAGTAGAGATGGTCGCGAAAACTAAATAAACTTAAAAGAAGGACTTGACCTTATTTATGGCACAAAACTAGCAAGTAATCAAGAAGATTATCCAGAGGGGTTAAATCTATTTGCCTCAGGCCTGCAAAAAGTAAAGCTAAGTGCAAGGGAAAATAAAAAGTTGAACTGGTTTAAAAGTGCAGTGGTAAAAGCAGGCAGCCCAAAAGAGATGCATAAGGTTGTGGATCAAGCTCTATCTGCTGGAATAAGGATAAATGCATGTCATGAAGGAGAATGGAGTTTTTCCGAGTGTGTGCCTAAGGCACTCATTTTCACAAAGTCAAAAAAGGTGAACTAAAAAAAATAATGCGTGAATTAATGCTGAAGGGTGCAGATTTTCATGACAGGCTATTGCAGAATGAGCTGGTAGGTGAAACTTATAACGAACTGCAAAAAGAGGTGCAGCCACAGCTAGACAAGCAACTTGAAGAACTGAGGAAAGTCGGTGAAAGTGCTGTTCAAAAAGGAGTTGTAATAGATGTGGAAATAGACAATACAACATCGTATACGGAATTTTCTGAGGGTAGTACAGCAGAACCTGCAAAAGTAAATAGAAGGCTTAGGTCTAAACATATGTAACATCATAAAAATAGGCAATAGAGAATTTGAAGTCAAAATGAGAAAGGGGGTAAGAGAAATTACTCTGATATATCGGACAATAGCGTTTTTGAGGTTACATTTCCAACAAGCATTGGTGGACTAAGAGTTATACTGTACCACAAAGCAGAAAACGACCACCAAGTACAGGTAAGAGTAGCAGATACAGAAATGTGGTCTGAACTACACAAAAGAGGTGAAATAATAGGAAAAGGTTGCCTCTTTGGGGGAACGACAGTCAAAGAAGCTGGAAAAAGAGGAAGTTTCACAAGAAGTGGCATGTGGAGTAAAGAGCAGGCCAAAGAGGAGATAAGGGTGGATCACTCAAGTGAAACACTCGTGGGTAAATAGGGCATGTGGAGGTAGCCAAGAAGCATTTAGGAAACGTTAAACAAAGGACTTTCTTCTCAAATTGGACTGCGTAAAAGCTTTATATAAATCGCAGTCCAAGCCGAGCTCTTCCAATAAACATAAGCTAAATTTAATCTTTTGACAAAGTAGGTTATAGCAAAAAGCCTATTAACAGGGTATATATATTTATTTACGTAAAACCGTTGCGGCATGGCAAATATCTCAATAAGATACAAAATAGCGCAAAAAATAAGAAGCTGGAGGTTAAAAAGAAAATATATCATAAAAGACAGCAGACAAAACAGGTATAAACTATCATACGCTGCGAAGATATGAACTAGTTTGAGTGATCTATTATTATCCTTTATTGTAAAAATAAATAACATTTACACACACGTTACATAAGACATATACAAGGGTGAGCTTATCTCTAAAAGAGATCTCTTCCAGCCAACCCTAGCTGTGGTTTTAAAAGCAAGTATGCGGGACTAATAAAATGTAATTTTAAATACACACTTAGATAAGACAGACAAATAAATAATTTGATCCGTAACTACATATACTTATTACCTATTTATACATATATAAGCATACCTACATAATATATAAATACATAACATATACACAATATATACATATAATAATAAACAACATTAATTTAATAAATTAAGTTACTGATTAATAATAGCGTTGGACAGGTAGTACTCTTTGAGCTTGTGTTTGAACGATTCCACCGATGAGCTGTCACGGATACTGGCAGGCAGTTTATTCCACATTCTGGCTGCATTCACTGTGAACGAATTGTGGAAAAATTTGGAGTTGGATTGAGGATAAAGGAGGGTTCTTGTGTCACAGAAACGTTTAGGCCGGGAAGAGTCTGGTGAGAGGTTAAATCGGGATCGTAGATAATGTGGAAGTTGGGGATAGTTAAGAATTTTGAAAAGGAGGCAAAGGATGTGCATATCTCGGCGTAGTCTAATTGGAAGCCACTTTAACTTTGACCGGAATTCTGAAACATGGTCATACTTACGCAAACCTAATATAAATCGGATTGCCAGGTTTTGCAGTCGTTCCAGTTTGTTAAGTAACTCCTCAGTAGCATCTAAATAGCAAACATCGGCATAGTCGAGAAGAGGGAGCAAAAGGGACTGAGCAAGCATAATTTTGGTATTGTACGGTAAGAAAAACTGAAGTCGCTTGAGGGAATGATAAGAATAGTGCATGCGCCGACTCACCTCATTTACCTGTGATCTCCAAGATAGCGTGTGATCTGATTTCTAGGTTTTTGGTTTTTTGGCATATGCAAGCTTCACACCATCATACGAGATATCGGGAAGATTATTAAAATCCAATTTGCCGTACAGCCTATTGCTACCAATAATGATTGCTTGCGACTTCGCTGGGTTCACAAGCAATCCAAATGCATCAGCCCAAGTCTTCACCAAGAGAAGATCGTTGTTAATCGCTTCGATAGCGGAGCGTGTGTTGGCTGCATCAAAATGTTTATAAATTTGCAAGTCGTCTGCATATAGGTGGTACGTGGATGAAATTACTTTAGTGAGCTCATTTATAAATAAAGAGAAGAGGCAGGGTGAGAGTACACCACCTTGTGGCACACCCGTAGTCAGAGGAGCCCACTCCGAAAAAGAGTCATCATTCTTGGTTCTCTGGCAACGATTGCAGAGGTAGTCTGAGAACCAAGATATCGCAGCGGGGGTAAAGTTAAGAGAGCGGAGAATGGAAAGAAGGATGTCATGGTCAATAGAGTTGAAGGCACTGCTAAAGTCGAGTAACACAATAATCGTAAACAATCGGTTGTCCATGGCATGGCGAATATCGTCTGTGACGTTTAGCAACGCGGTAACTGTGCTATGGCCAGGACGAAAACCAGATTGGTATGGACTTAATAAGCTATTTTGGGAAACAAATGCACACAGTTGTTTTTGAACAGCACCTTCAAGGACCTTGGAGAGGAATGGAAGGATAGAGATGGGACGGAATTGAGAAAAAGTGTTTGGGGAGGAGGTCTTCGGGATGGGAATAACATGGGCCAATTTCCACTCACTAGGGAAGACGTTGGTTGCTAGCGAAGAATTGAAAATGTGAGTGATAATTGGCACCACGTCGTCAAGGATAGGTATAAGCATGTCACGACAAATGCCATCTTCACCTACAGCTTTGGAAGTTATAGAAAGAATGCTCTTCTTAACCTCCCCCACAGCGACCTCGCGAAATGTGAAAGGCTCGCAGTCAGGACGGGCAGCACTGTCCAGCATGGCAAGCGTGGCGGCTTTGGTAGAATCGGCAACAGTAACTGGTGAGTTAGTAAAATGTTTGTTAAGCAAAGTAAGGTCAGGTAAGTCACCAGAACCGCTGCGATCCCCATCCCTACCCACACCTATGGTCCTTAAAAACTTCCAGATTTGAGCTGGAGGTAGGTCGTGTAGCGAAGAATGAATGTATCGCCTTTTGGCATCCCGACAAAGTCTGTTGCAGAGGTTGCGCAGCTTTTTATAGGAGTGCAAATTATCATCATCTTAAGAACAGACTTGGCCTTATCCCTGCGTTGCATGGTCTTTTTAATTAAAGGTGATAGCCATGGCGCAGGAAGGTGTTTAACGCGCACTGGTCTGAGAGGAGCGTGTGTATCATATAGGTGTGTTAAATTTTTATTGAAAATATTAACTTTCTCATTAACTGTGCAAGCCGCAAACAATGCAGACCAGTCAATTTCAGTAAAATCTTCCCTCAAGCGTTCCACACATACACCACCAAAATTACGGCGAAAAAGGACTTTGGTTTTTGGTTTGGGTTTGCGTACTCGATAGGATAGAAATATGAGATCATGGTATGAGAATGGGGCAGTAGTTTGTCCATGTAAAAGGACTGAATCTGGACTTGAAACTATCTGTACGTCTAAGAGAGATGGCTGACAATTAGGAGAATGATGGGTGGCCGAGAGTGGGAGCAAAACAAAGTTGACAGACGTTACAATAGAATTAAGACGACAGGACCGGGAGTTATTTTTGAGTAGACAAGTATTAAGATCACCCATCAATATTACATGGTTGTAAGAAGAACTAAGGGATTCAAGGGTTGTCTCAAATGATTCAAAATAATTTACATGACTACTGGGACTGTAAACCGCTCCCACCAGAATAATGGAGTGATGTAGGCTAAGCTCCAAGAACAGATATTCCAAGGACCCGGTGTATGTACCAGGAGACTGGCTGACAACAGAGCACGGGATGTGGTCCTTGATGTATATACAGACACCACCACCACCAGCCTCAACCCTGTCGTTACGGAAAAGCTTATACCCATTAATTGAGAAAAGTGGAGATTGAAGAGACGGTTTAAGCCAAGACTCGGAAACTAATATTCCATCGACAATGCCGCTGTAAAAAGATACGTTTAAATCAGCTATATGCGCAGGGACACTCTGCGCGTTAATGTGCACCAGGTTAAGGAAGTTGGATTTTCTATGGAAAATTGATTGCAGCTTAACATCCAGTGAGAGAGCATCGGTGTCAGAAGATGTGGAAAAATCGCTACAAGCACTTTCAAATTCGTCTGAGCTATCAGAAAAATAATCAGAATTAATAAACATACTTACAATAAATATTTAAATACACGACTAAACAAAAATAAATAAACAACCTAGCATTTAACCTAATAAAGTATAAAAATAACTATAAATAAATAAAATGAAAATATAAAACCACCAGCGAGCGTTGGCAAGACATTAGAGATTAACACTCGTACACAAAACATCGAAACAAGATTACAATACAAAATGGTTTCCGAACGCAACATTCACAAGACAGGGAGATGAGTGACATTGACAGTTGACAACTTGACATTGACAGTGAATAACAAACAAAAAGTAACTTAATTTTACAAAAATTGAAAACGAGTTCTACTTATAAAAGTAAAAGTGGGTAAAGCAAAGTAAAACTAACGAAGTGCTACGCACCAACAACAATAATTGTTGTTGGTGCGTAGCACTTCGTTTAAAATTATCAAATTTAAAATTATTTTAAACCAACTCATCCAAGGTGCAGATACCCTACAGTGAGAAATGAACAAGTTTAGGCGAAAGATAACCTATCTGCCTGCAGTGCATGGAATACTGGCCTGGAGTAGTTGTAGTTCAGCAAATGATGCAATCTTCCGCCTGGTTTTGTCTGGTAGCAGCACCACTATAATGCCATCAGACGCCCAACAGTTCTTGATGCCAAAATATTTACGGGCTGCCGCAAATACGTTCTGCCTGGACTTTGTTAGAAATTCTGATACGGAGATTCTCGAGCCTTTCAATGTAGTCTTTGCATTCCATACAGTAGATCTATGACTGTATGTTGCAAAACGGAGTAATACCGGGCGAGTCCTATCTTTTTTGGCAGCTCCAAGACGATGGCAGGTCTCGATACACTCGGGTCGCACTTGAGTCAACTTCATCCTGCCACTCAGCACCTCCTGCACTCTGGCGGCCACATTTTCCTTCGAATCCTCCGGTAAACCATGGATCAGCAGAACCTTGCACCTTGAGTGGGTTTCTATCCGGTCCATACTCGTGTTAAGGAGATCCAGTTGCTGCTTCAAGGTGCTGACTGCTTTCACAACGAAGCTCTTAAATAGTTGATAGTCAGCCGATAGAGCCTTTACTGTTTGCAGCTGAGCTCCAGGTACAGATGACTCCGTATGCTGCTGAAGAGCTTTTTCGAACTCCTCCATGCGAGAATGGAACAGAGTTGTGAGGTCCTGCAGAGTCTCGTTGACATTAATGTTGTCCATTGTCAGCAATTGAAGGCTTTCCGATGCAAAGATGATTGATGAGTGAGTTGTGCAGCAAGGACGTGTTAGTGATAAAAGTGTTGTTATGTGAATTTGTTTAAATGCCAACACTCACTGGCACATTTATTACCACATTTAAGTGAATTTAACACTGTAAGTACTTTAAAACAATTAAATTAAATTAAATTCTATGGAGCAAATTTAAGATGTCTATCTCTCTCAAAGTACCCGCCGTTTTTTTTGTCATCTACTTCCTAGACAAAAAGTACTCAAAGAAAATCATTGTTTTGATAAGACCCAATGGATATATAATTTCATAGCAAAAACAAGGGGACGCAAAGCAATTTACGCATTAACCAAATCTATTCGTGCTGCGGAGGAAAGTGCTATAAAAGCAGCAAGATTAAGAATGGCGAAGAATATGCTAAAGGCAGGATTTGCTAATGATATAATCTACCGAGCAACAGGTTTATCAGATGATGAATATGAAAATAAAGAAGAAAAAAGTTCTAAGCGTTTCAACAAAAGGGATGGAATGAAAAAGTGGAGAATAATACAAGGGTATACGCAAGAGGAATTAGCGAAGGATCTTGGTATAGGAGGTCCACAGATACTATGAACAAGGAAGCACCATGTTCGGTGAGAGGTTATGGGAAATAGCAATAAAATTATCAGTGAATGCTGAAGATCTGGTAACGGAAGAAAATTGTTGTGCAGAGGAAGATACAGATAGCGAAGGAGAAAAATACCTATTAAGCTGGGCGAGAGAGTTAAAAATATGAACACTCAAGAATCACAAGATGAACTGGATATATGGGTAGAATTTTTATCCCAAAGAAGGCAAATTTACAAAGAAAAGATTGATAAAGTAGAGTCAATCAAGGTTGTGAATAATCTACTTATACTAGGTATTTCCATTGATAATATTTCTCAAATAATTAGCTTGACTGCTGAGGAAATTGCGCAACTTACGCTCCCAACGGAATTAAAACTATGATAATTTATATAATATATTATGATATAGTTGAAAATAGTTAATCTATTTAAGAATTCTCTGAAGTTTTGCTTGCGGCTTTTTCTTTTACCGGTTCAACCGATACATCTTGAATTTCTTCTTCCGGCTTAGCCAGTAGAGTTGACTCTTCTTCAGATTCTGCTGCTAATTTGCGTTGGTTGATAACTTTCTTCAATGTTTTGTCTGCTATGAAGTTAATACTGAAAACACATGCCGAAGTTATGGCTAAGGCTGGAAAAGGGGCCAAATTGAACATCGGCAAAATTGCCACAATCGTACCAGAAGTCAGTAAAAATGCTAACTTCTTGCTCCCGATAATCTTGTTTTTCTTGGACTTTATGGGGTTTAATTTTTTTATTTTCCCTTTTAGCTTTTTGAAGCCTTTTTTGAACACGTTGCCTCTTTTCAGCTCTTTTTCTACGGGTTTCAAACAATTGTGTGACACAATGCTATATATCAAGCTCAAAAATCCATATTAGTTTAGGCATACACGTTTACTTCAAAGCCAATTGCACAATCTTTCATTAGAGCAAAAAAACTTGGTGTTGATATTAAGGTTATTCTATATGAATCACAGATCAGCTTAAAATACAGTGTCATTAATGAATTGTTTTATCAAAAGATACCGCTATACATAGACTATAAACCTGCAATTTGACACAGTAAAATTATGATAATTGATGAGCAAAAAATCATAACTGGGTTATTTAATTTCTCTGACTCTGCGCAGAAAGGAAATGTTGAAAACTGATTATAACGGGAGATCTTCTATTAGTTGAGCAATACGTGGAAAATTGGAAAATCGTCAATCGCAATCTAAGCCTTATGAACCAGAATAACTACTTTGAGCTGGCTTTGAATTTGTCAAGTTCCTCAGAAAGATTTTTTACCCGCTCTTCCAGACGATATACCATAACGGTCAATCCGTTATTCTGCTCTATAAATTTATCATGCATGTGAACCCGTTAATCTAGCTTGGTGAGCCGTCAACGTCTGGGCGTCAACGTCTTCCCGCGAAGGGCGTCAACGTCTTCCCGCGAAGAGATAGCAGAAAAAACTTTCATGTCATCTGCGAAGCAGAGAAGATTGGAAGATTGAAAACATGAATTTATGTCGTTCACAAAGATAACAAAAAGTAAGGGTCCAAGCAATGACCCCTGGGGGACACCGCTAGGGATTGAAACCCAGCTAGATATATAATTACTAACTACCACAGCTTGCGAACGATTACTTATGTATGATGAGAACCATCGGAGCAAATCGCCTCTTATACCTATATTTTGTAGTTTGATTAAAAGAAGTTTATAATTAATTCTATCAAAAGCCTTACTATTATCAGTATATATAACGTCGACTTGTCTCCTTTTGTCCATAATAGCAGTTAGATTATCATTTAACAGTACTAAGTTGGATGCTGTCGAACGCCCCTTCAAAAAACCATGCTGAAAATCACTAAAAGAATTTTTAAGTGTAGCGTAAATTTGATTATAGATAATTTTCTCAAATATTTTTGAAATTAAGCAGAGTTTAGAAATTGGCCTGTAATTCGAAATATCTGTTTTTTCTCCTTTTTTGTAAACTGGGGTAACAAAAGCTGATTTCCAGATATTAGGGACAGCACAGACAGATAAAGATTTTTTAAAGAGAAGTGTGATCGGTAGTGATATGGTTTTAGCACAGTTAATAAGGTAGATCGTCGGAATATGATCAGGACCTGCGGATTTATTGACGACCTCCTTGGTCGAGTGGTTTGTACACCGGTTTTCATGGTGTCGCCATCTCTGAGGTCCCGGGTTCGATCCCCGGTCGGGTCAATTTAGAAATTATTGTTTTCTAAATTGTCTCGGGTCTGGGTGTTTTCTATGTATAATAAGTATGTATTTAAGTATTTTAAGTATGTTTATCCGTTGTCTAGTAACCATTTAACGAGTTTCTTCGAAGCTTCTCTTGGGCTAGATAATTGGTGTGATTGTAGAAAAGATTTTTTTTTATTTTTTTTTATTTATTTAGAAGGGTCCAACTTAAGCAGTAATTCGCGCACCACAGTACGGTCAATATCTATGGAAGAAATATCAGACGTGGGTTCAGGTAAATTATCAGAAGAGGGCAGCAATGTTGATTGACTGCTTGCGGAAGGTGAGTCAGGATTTAGGAATGTGGATTGGAAGTAGTCTGAACAGGCGTTACATATACCTTTACCCGAGTTAATGACGTCAGATCCATAATTCATTATATTTGGTATGCCATTTGAATTGCGCGTTGATTTAATATGAGACCAGAATGTTTTTGGATTTAGTTGAATGGAGTCCTCTACGGTCGAAATGTATTTTGGTGACAAAGTGATTCTAATTTTTTTATTCTTATGCGTAATAAGTTATATGATTCTAAGTCGCACCTATTTTTATAAGTTTTATATTTTCGCTCGAACTTTCGTTTCTCTTTAATGGCTTTAATTAATGACTGGGAATACCAATTAGGAAATAAGTCCTGTATTTCAGTATTGATCGAGTCGTAGTGTCCTTTGCCGTTACGATATACAATGGATGGAGCTGCTTTCAATAAATCAAAGTTTAAAAGGGGTAATATACATCAAGGCGCTGTGATGGAGATCAATAGGCACCAGTGGATCGTCACACTCGCTAACTGATATGTTCTGTTCACTAGATAAGACCAGGTCTAAAATCCTACCAAATTTATTTAGCACACCATTATACTGTCGGAAATTGTGAATACTAAGTTCGTCAATTAACAAAAAAATCGTCTAATGTATTGAAAAGGAATTTTCGTTATTGGGTAGCCATAATATGCTACTGAGGTTAAAATCGCCTATAGTTAAATATTTATCTAGAGGATTATTATTTAAAATATTTTCGTCTAATTTATTGAAAAAATTCGATAACTGCTGAGAGAGAGAATAACCCTGGTTTTGACTGCATAAGTACAATAAACATAAGTGGAGTTTGATGGGTGTTTTTACATTCTTACATTTAAGCGTGATTGTTATCCACAAGTCCTCGGCAGAGGAGTGAAATTGCGATTGGGGAGTGACAGATAAATACTTTCGTGTGGTCACCAACACACCTCCTCCGCGGCCCTGTCCCGTTTGAGCATAGTTGCGATCCCGCCTGCAGACCACGTATTGGTCAATGACCTTTTATAAATAGACTAGTTATACGTGAATGAATTGCATTTTAAAATGGCGAAATTGTTTCTATGACGTAATACACGTCGAAAGGGAAAATCATATCATTAGCCTATTGTTAAAAAGAGATAGACAATATTTTGACTTTTGGTAGTTGACCAATGAGCTCATAGAATTATGAACGTCAGGATTGAGGAGCCACCCCTAATTTTTAAAGGAAAATCATACCATCAATTAGTAGTATAAAAAATAATTTTGTAGGACAAATTCTGGAATTTGTAGTATAAATACTTTCTAAGGTACATCAATATAAAGCTGGAACTCGGAAAGTAATAAAGTTACATTTTTGAAAATTTAGTATGTTTTAGTAGGTATTTTGTAGGTTATCTACAAAAAATTTCGTTGCATTACTGCCGAAATTAAATAAAATACAATAGTTTTGTTGTGGCTTCTCAGCCCGTATACAAAAGCGTGAATTCCTTAGATTAAAACAAAAAGGGAAGATACGGCATGCTCCTACATGTAGTCAATCAAAATATAGTTCTACTCAACTACATATGCAAACACTCACACACGCACACCTATAAAAGTGTAAATCGAACGAGCGAGACAGAGCAGTAAGTTTCAACGTCAGCGCGAGGGAGTCGGCGAGTAGCGCGTTGGCGTCTCGGTCGCTTCGCAACAGACGAGTACGTACGACCGATTCCGACGCCACTGCAGAGTAGCGTCTTTCTCTTTTTATCACAGCAGAATGTTCGCAATAGTACGATGTAGCCTGTACGCTCGGCAAATTGCGACTGAAGTGAAATTGTGCCTTTAGGCCTAATTTTAGCGGCTTACTCACGAGACGCTAATGCCGTATCTTCCCTTTTTGTTTTAATCTAAGGTGAATTACTATTAAATTGATCCACATATTAATATATTCGAAGTAATGGACAATTAGTAGTATGTATGCTTGAATTTGTAGTATAGAAATAAAATAGCAAGATTAAGTAAATTAGATAAAAAAACAGATTTCATCTGGCTCCTCAATCCAGACACTTGCATTTAATATTCGACTGTATCTACCTAACTATAGAATATAATCAAAAGCTTTATATGCCAATATTTAGTAGAAATTTCTACTAAATATCTATGTACAAAAAAAATTGTACAATTTGGTCAAAGGAAGTTATGATGATTATTCGATATTCCATACAATTCACTATATAGGGTGACCATATCGATACTGGCAAAGAATAAAAATATGGTTAAGTACCGTATTAGGGTAGCGTATTGTATGGTTTGCTTCGTATCTACAAAACGTTACGCGTACGTTTATTTATTTATTATTTTATTCATTTTTTTTTAAATAATAAAATGTTATGCGTACGTTAACTTAAAGAAAATAAGACACTAACCCGCATTGGGCCAGCGAGGTAAAGCCTGTTCCCAGCAGTGGGACGTGTAAGGTTGTTGATGATACTCATGGGGTATTTCCGACTGCTGATACAATTGATTATTAAAATGAATACCTACAACTCTTCAGACTCTAGTTTTTGAACACGACCAGTAATGCAATTTATCACAATTGCGGTTATATAATAGCATTTGTTTCAGTTTATACAAAACATAAACAGAATTTTATTGTACAAATTGTCATGAAACTAACTTAGTTCTGGTAAAGAATCGTAGATGGCTCTTTTATTTATTTGTTGATTCCTAAATCACGCAAACAGGTTTACATTCTAAAAATTCTTAAGAAAAATGTAACACTTTATCTAGCTTTCGATCACTACTAATAAACCATACATGGTTTTGTGGTTTTGATTGAATCCTCAACCTCGACCTTTTGATTAATTATAGTAAGTACTTACCTATATTAAATACTACTGTTGTAATATAAAACTAACTAACTAACTAACAAACTAAATATAAAAATAAGAAAACCTGAATTATTAGCATCATAGGATGTAAACTAAAGATTGCGTGGAAAGAGTGCAATATCGTTGTTGTTGCTGAGCTGACGTAAATTAATGATTGTCGCGTAGCGGTGATAGAATACTACAACCCTCTTGGGTGACGTAAAAGGCGACTATCGGACTAAAGACTGCACATACATACATCCAACAGCATAGAACGGCGATAGTCTCATCACCCGTCACGCTGAGCACATCAGTACTCGCTATTTATTTTAAAGTGGACTATGGTAAAGGACTGCTTTAATTTGCTGTCCTTATTGCCTAGTCTCTGTCTAACCTTTCGGGAAAAATAGTCGTGATTATATGTTAGTATGTGTTTGTACCTACTAATTAAGTTTTCATGGAACATTATCAAAATGCCAAGACAAAATATAGAAATTTGGAGTCATTTTTACAACTGTAGAAAAACATAATTATTTAAAGGAACTACCTACAACTAATTTAATTTTTTTTAAATATTTTGAAGTACAACTTACGATTTTAATGAACCTTTAAGTTACGACACCAGCGCTATTTGGATTCATATTGGGTGAACTAAATGACATTGAGTTTTGTATTTTTTTCACTCAATATCCACGCAATATAAATCCATATTAGCTCTGGTATCGTAACTTAGGATTATCAAAATTCACAATACCAATCCGATCCAATAGCGATCGGTTTCAAGAGTAAGGGGGCTGGCTAACTTATGTAAGTTCTTTTAATGTATTTAACTAATTCAGCGCTTAGTAACTTAAAAATAAGTAAATTTTCACAATTTCGCGCAGGATCCCCTTAAGTAATTCAATTATTGCAACAGAACGCATACACTGATAATATAGCGTAAGGCGCAAACAGTAAGTTTATTTGTGTATTAATTATAGTTGTCTAGCATACAATATGATTTATGGAACTAAATAAGCCAAAATAGGTTTTGATTGCTCGGACACAGTGTCGTACGTAGGAATTTGTAAAACACTAACAATGAAAGTCTCAAATCCGTAGAAACAATATTCAAAAAGTTGTAAGGGTTTGACCATAGCCGCGCGGTTGAAAAGTGGCTGCCACTCTCTCTCTCAAACGATGCATGAAAGAGGTCCCATTCTTTTTGTTAATAACTGATACAATTTCTCATAATTTAAAATAGCTAGTAATAAATACGTAATTCTGAGATTACATATATATATATATATATAATATTTCTCTGGAAAGCGTCATCGAAAGCCGGAATAAACTTGTGACTGACACCGAGAACATGTTAAGTCATGTCTCGGATTGGGGCCGACATAACCTAGTCCGCTTTAACCCCTCCAAAACACAAGTTTGCGCATTTACCTCGAAAAAACATCACTTCGTCGTACCTCTGAACTTTGAGGGAGCTCCCCTTGATACCAATCCGACTATTGGAATCCGTGGCGTCGATATTTCGAGTGACGTTCAGTTTCGTGTTCATTTGGAAGGTAAAGCTAAATTAGCTTCGAAAAAGCTGGGTGTGCTTAATAGAGCGGGTCAGTATTTCACGCCGGCCCACCGTTTACAACTGTATAAAGCACAGGTCAGGCCGCATATGGAATACTGCTCCCATCTCTGGGCTGGAGCACTCCAATACCAACTCCTTCCATTTGACCGCATTCAACGCAGAGCTGCTCGAATTGTCGACGACGTGGTTATTTCAGGACGGCTCGATCCACTGGCTCTTCGGAGAGACGTTGCGTCTCTCTGTATATTGTACCGTATATATCATGGGGAGTGTTCTGAGGATTTGTTCGGCTTGATCCCTGCCGCTGATTTCCTTCACCGCACTACACGCAATCGACTGTCATTCCATCCACATCACCTTGATGGATGGCGGTCTACTACTGTGCGTTTTTCAAGAAATTTCTTGCCTCAACTACAGTGTTGTGGAACCAGCTCTCGGCGGCGGTATTTCCGGACCGTTATGACTTAGGGATCTTCAAGAAACGAGGCTATTCCTTCCTTAAAGGCAGGCAACGCGCCTGCAATTCCTCTGGTTTTGCGGGTGTCCATGGGCGGCGGTGATTATTTTTCATCAGGTGACCCGCTTGCTCGTTTGCCTCCTTATGCTATAAAAAAAAATACCTTACCTCAGTTCGTTACTTAGTTTTAGGAAGTTCCCGGTCGACCACTTTTCGGGCGATATTCGCTTGCATACTATCATATATATGAGGACCGCAGAAGCAGTCCACTGCCATAGTCCACGTTTTATCAAGTTACAACTGCACATATGCTCAGCGTGACAGGTGGTAAGCCTATCGCCGCTTCTTGCTGTTGGAAGTATGTGCAGTCTTTAATCCATTAGTCGCCACCCAAGGGAAGAGAGAAGGTGGTAGTATTCTATTAATGAACCGATACGCGATGCGGCTCGAAAACTTCCTCAACTGTCCATTTTTTTTATAGTGTGATAGGCTTGCATTTGGCCACTATCTCACCTGATCTGTCACAATACATTAAACTTTTATCTGATCCTGTTTTTGATGACAGAGATATACTCGTACATAGTCTGAGATCTGAAATCGGTATGCTGCATTTTGATAAAAGAAGTTATCAAAAAAAAAATATGCTGTGATTTTGCTTGTAATGTGTCCTTTATTTTTAAACACTTAGCTTTGAAGTATTGTTTTAGTGCAATTTTTACCAAAAAGTGTACTAATAATTTAGGCCAATTTATCCCAGTTATCAGACAAGGTCGAATTTTTGCCTTTAAACTTGATTACATATCTGCTTTTGGAATTCAGAGTTTAGAAGAGGCAACATGTGTCGCAGAAGAAAAACAAAATTTTACGTCTTGTAGCAACCAAACAGTGTACAATTGTACTCTGTCTATAACGGTTTCATTTTTGAACTAAATGTATGCATCAAGTTTCGAGTTAGGGATATACCAGAATCTATAAAAATTTCAAATTGATCATATATATTAATAGGTGCTGTAGAATTTAATCCTGCATTTGGCGAAGCTGATATGGGTCACTATAAATGTCACTACCTAACGAAGGATGATATTATGTTCTGTTACGATGACTATGATTTCAAAAGTTCATAAAAGTACTGATCAACTAATAGTTATACATTCCTTGACATAATAATATAGCGAAATAATTGAAGATCTTGATCTTCCTGGACATCAAGATACCCCGGAAGATCGTCGCTGTGACTTGCCACAATGGACAGACCGGTCGATAAAAGCAAATGATACTGTTATTGTTGTTCTCGTTTTATATTTAGATCAGAAAAGTGATTGAGCGGTGCAAAGTGTTAAAACCAAGGAACATACATACAAACATACATATAATTACGACTATTATTCCCGAAGGGTTAGTCAGAGGCTAGGCAATTAGGACAGCAAAAGCAGTCCTCTACCATTGTCCATTTCTCACCAAATAGCGACTGCTCATGTGTCAAGTGTGTGTCAAGTGTAAGTTATAATTTATTTAATACTTTTATAAGAATCAATAGTAAAATGTATCGATTAGACTTTTTTTATTTATAAGGTTCGGCTCAAAAGTTCTTGATGCCAGTGCTGTAAAGTATTACAAAATGGCAGATGTGGTAGATAGAACATGATGAAAGTTTAACTTTAATTCCTTTTATAATGTTTAAACATAATTTAATAGGTACGAAGTATCTTTTGAATATTCGTTTACATTAATTAGGCTGTAATTTTATTCAAAAAAATATTTTATTTCTCAGATTTAGATCTTATATCTCTGTCATCAGAAATAGGATCTGATAAAAGTTTAACGTTTTAAACTCATAACAAATTACATTACTGAATAAAAGGAACATGATGTGATTACAACAGTCCAGTGTAATGAAGCTTTTAAAAATGCAAAGCTATATATTTATCCAATATCATCGATAAGTCTAGGCAATTGTTAAGTTACAAATTGAAAAAGTGTCGAAAAGAAGGAACAAAATTTGCGTTAAAATTATATAAACAATATGTACGGTCTCACCACCGTACATATTTTGCTGACATCGCGACCCACTTTTGGGCGCGCGTCATTATTGTTAGATTTAATATTATATTTTATTTATTAGTACGCAATAACGCTTGCACTGGACGGTCGAGCAAAGAGTTACCTACCTATAACTTAAACTAACTGTTACGTGTGAGTTTATAATAAACAAACTGTTTTAACTTTGGTAATTTCTTTACCTGCGTGCTGCCACTACATCGAACATCATCTCAAGGTGTACGTAGTCATACTGGCCCGTACATTTTTATGGTCCTTCGATAACTATTAGTGTTTTAGTGTTGCTAGTGTGTTGGTGACAAGTAGCAAATCGGTTTGACTGGCCTCCCACAAGCGGGTCTCACCAGTCGAATTGAGAAGGTGCACATACTGTTACGGAGCGATTAGAACACTAAATACTCACTACCAGCGATCACTTCGTGTGTCTACAGTACCAACTTCAGAAGGTCAGCTTTGAACTGTAGTGTTAAACTAACACAACTATACAACTTCAAGCTTCGTCTCTTTCAACGTGAACTGCGTGTAAGGGGCAAGTTAACCACTCTATCAAACTAAACTTATTGTTTATTAACTTTTAAGCTTTTGCAAGCTATTACCATCATCGACATGGAAAAACTACAACTTCAACAAACGTGTTTTGAAAACATCAAAACACTGTGTACTAACTACAAGAAAGATTCTAAAATTCGCAAAACTGAAGATTACTTAAATATCCGTATTGTTTCTCTTGACTCACAGTGGTTGGATTTTGAAGAGAGACACGAAATTCTTTTGCAAGAAATTGATGACAAAAATATCAACTACTTCTCGGACAACATATACGAGAAAACTAAGATCTTGTACGAAACAACTAAAAGTGATATGAAAGCTTTACTTGGACAATTAACTAAGGAGGTAAAGTTTGACATATCTGGCTTAGCAGGCGAAGATTCAACTGAAAACATCAAAACCCTGCTAATCAAACAAGAAAATAACTTCAAGGCCATCGACAGAGCTATGTCAAAGATTGATCTCAAGAAAATTTCTGAAAAATGGGAATTCGAAGATCATCTATCCATACTTAAAGCCAAGTGGGAACTTATTGAGAAATATCACTGGGACGTCGAATCAACGTTGAAGGGAGAGAGTAGTGAAAAGTATTATGCTACTTTCATAGAAATCGAAGACAAGTATGACGAAATGAAGAAAATGCTTAACAGTAGAATTTGGTCTACGGGACACTATGAAAGGTCAACACCACGGATCGAGGTTCCTGAGTTTTCGGGAAGCTATACACAATGGATTTCTTTTAAAGATCTATTCTTAGAAACCATCCACAACAACCCGTTGATAAATAAAGCCCAGAAGATGCAACATCTGAAGACCAGGTTGCGTGGTGAAGCTGAGAGATTAGTCCAGCATCTGAGCATAAGCGCAGAAAACTATACGTCATGCTGGGAGATACTTCTACAACGTTATGATAGCTTGAGGTTACAATTTACGTCATACGTCAACACGCTACTTAACTTGCCTACTATTATACAGCCTGATTCCCACAACCTGAAACGAATGCATGACGTCATCAATGAATG
The DNA here is from genome assembly GCA_963921215.1 of Scoparia ambigualis. Taxonomy (NCBI): domain Eukaryota; kingdom Metazoa; phylum Arthropoda; class Insecta; order Lepidoptera; family Crambidae; genus Scoparia; species Scoparia ambigualis. The sequence continues at coordinate 7,234,185 of OY992523.1, read as the reverse complement.
TTTGAACGGACTCTCAAACATTGGAGTCAACACATCTAGTTGGGACCCACTGATCGTCCATCTTATGACGTTGAAACTTGATTCCAACACTCACAACGAATATGTAAAGGAGCTCCCAAACCATCGGGACCTGCCTAACTTAAATGATTTTCTTTTCTTCCTGGAAAGCAAGTTCATGGCATATGAAAGCCTCAAAACTTCAAAAAAAGAAGCAAACAAGCCAACTACAAGTACTATTTTCACTAGTCCGAGAACTTTTAACAAAAACTTTCAAACGAAGAGATTTAATTATCAACCTACAAAAAGAACTGATAACTCCAAAGTCTATCACGCTACGTACGGACAATGCCCTCTATGCGAGCAAAATCACGTGCTTATGCAATGCTCACAATTTATTGTAATGAACACCGCGCAGCGCGCAAATATCGTTGCGAAATTAAATGTGTGCAAAAACTGTTTATTTAGCCATGGTAACAAAGAATGTCAATCGGCAAAGAAATGCAAAGAGTGCAACTTTAACCATCATACATTATTGCACAATGCGAATATAAACAAACCAACTGAAGCTAAAAATAACTTTAGAAAATACTCAGGCCAGCGGCCAACTGCATCTACTTCTCAGCCCTTACAACAGCAGCAGAGCTCTAATCACTTATCAGGGGATGATATGGAAGTTTTGTTGCCAACTGTACAACTGAATGTTTTATCCGCAGATGGGACAAACTTTACTCTTCGAGCCTTATTGGATCAAGGTTCGCAAGTTAACTTGATCTCACAAAACGCCGCTCAACTATTGAGATTACCTAGACAAAACCTTAATGCTACTGTGACTGGAGTAGGCTCTGTATCTGGAAATTGCAAAGGTCAATTACAACTTACCTGCAAGTCAATACACTCAGATTACACTCTACACGTACAAGCCTTAATAATGAATAAACTAACTAACAACTTACCTAACTCTAATGTGAGAAAGGGCGATTGGTCACACCTGGAAAACTTGAAACTTGCAGATCCACTATATAACATTACAAACCCAATAGATATTTTATTAGGAGCAGATATCTACTCTGAAGTTATTTTAGATGGGGTCCTAAGAGGCAGTCAACTTCAAGCGCCTATTGCGCAACAAACAAAGCTGGGGTGGATTCTGTGTGGTAAATTAAAAACATACCACTGCCATATGACATTGATTCACTTGAAAGAGCTAACCAAATTTTGGGAACATGAAGATATCAACCCCGGCGAGAACGATGTGCCTGCGAACGATCAATGCGAAGCATACTATTCCCGAACTGTCCAACGAGCTTCAGATGGAAAGTACATCGTAAAGATGCCATTCGTAGCGGACTTTGAAAGAAAACTTGGCAACTCGAGATCTATAGCTGTGTCGCAATTTTTACAACTTGAAAAAAGACTCGAACGTAACGATAAGCTCAAAGAAATGTACAAGGACTTCATAAGAGAATATTTTAACTTAAATCATATGAAACGTGCCATTTACTTGAAACCTGCAGCGACACAATGTTTCCTACCTCATCATGCAGTACTGAAGGAGGGTTCATCGACCACTAAGCTGAGAACCGTCTTCAACGCATCTCAGAAAACTACAAGCGGCTACAGCTTAAACAGTTTGCAAGAAAAAGGCCCGAACCTACAGAAAGAGATAATCAGTCTCGTTCTGATGTGGCGAACCTTCAAATACGCTTTCACCGCTGATGTGGAGAAAATGTATCGCTGCATCTGGCTGAATGAGGAGCAGCAACCTCTGCAAAAAATCATCTGGCGTGACTCACCTGACCAGCCTTTACAAGAATTTCAACTCGGAACTGTCACGTACGGGATGAAAAGCGCACCTTGGCTGGCTATGAGAACGCTGAAGCAGCTAGCTATTGATGATGGTCACCTGTATCCTGACGCTGCTGAGGCTCTGCTTAACAATTTCTTCGTTGATGACGTACTTTTCGGCCACAGTACGCTCGACGGTGCTATAAAACTGCAACACGACTTACTTACCCTGCTGAAAGGTGGTGGAATGAATCTACGAAAGTGGTTATCCAACGATCCTGCTTTACTGGAAAACCTAGAGAAGAATCAAATTTCTACAAAGAATGTATTTGATTTCAAAAACGAAGAGTCAACTAAACGCTCGGCCTCGGTTGGAATCCAAAGGCCGACTCATTTTTATTTAATTGGGACTTCAAAATTTCAAATGAACAAGCTCTAACTAAACGGCAGCTACTGTCCGAAATATCCAAACTCTATGATCCGTTGGGATGGTTATCACCAATAACGGTTGCGGCCAAACTACTATTCCAAAAAGTTTGGATGAACAATAACATTGGATGGGACGGAGCATTACCAACAGCTGAAACTGGAGCTACCAATTATAAAAAATATAAAACTGAACAGATGGATCGGTAGCACACGCCGAGAAATACAATTACTCGGTTTCTGCGATGCGAGTGAAAAAGCATATTCCTGTGTCGTATACAGCCGTGTTATCAATGAACAAGGAACACCTACTATTACGCTACTAACTGCGAAGACTAGGGTTGCCCCTTTATCGCAAAAAGCTACTTTACCCAGACTTGAGTTATGTGGAGCATTACTTCTAGCCAAACTCATAGAAAAAATAAAGGAATCACTTCCCGGGTATAATATTACTATTAAGGCATGGAGTGACTCTCAAGTTGTCTTGGCGTGGCTACAAGGAGAGACATCCAAATGGGAGAGATATGTAGCTAATCTAGTCACGCAAATAAAGCGTGTGATCTCTGCACAACTATGGCACTACGTTCCATCCGAGGAGAACCCTGCAGATTGTGCATCCAGAGGGATGCTTCCTAAAAAACTTGCTAACTTTGATCTTTGGTGGAGTGGTCCAGATTTTCTTAAACTACAACATGAACAACAAACTATATCTTGTTTGTTCACTACTCAAACGGACGTCACTAAACCTCAGCTGACAACCCTAGTGGACAAATGGAATAATAACTTTATTTATGAATTGCTACAGAATCGCAGTTCATTAACACATATACAGCGAGTCATAGCCTGGATTTTGCGCTTTGTCAGAAGAGTTCGCCGTCGCCACATTACGAAACAAAACACGCCATACCTAACTTCGGCTGATATAGGAGACGCGAACGAATATATAATTTTATTTGTACAGAAATCGCAGCTTAGTGACGATTACAAACGACTTCTGAAGATGGAGCCTGTTACCAACAAGAGCGCAATCTTCAAACTGTATCCTTATCTGGATGAAAACTACATTATCCGCGTCGGTGGAAGACTGAACAACTCCAGTTTACCATTCGGAGCTAAACATCCCATCATTCTACCGCATAAAGGACGTTTCACTCAACTACTAATCGAGCAAACCCACGTCAAGATGCTGCATGGTGGAGCTCGACTTGTTTTGGCACATATCAGGCAAAGATACTGGATTGTGGGCGGAAACCGAGCGGTCAAGTCACAATTACGTAACTGCGTATAGTGTCATCGCTTCAAAGCAAGCGCAACTAACCAAATAATGGGTGAACTACCATCCTCTCGAGTTAATCCAGCAAGACCTTTCAGTAAAACTGGGGTCGACTTCAGTGGTTACGTGGAGGTCAAGCTGAATAAGGGAAGAGGGGTACGTACTTCAAAGGGGTACATAGCTGTCTTTGTATGCATGGCCACTAAAGCTGTGCATATTGAGTTAGTGTCCGACTTGAGTACCGATACTTTTATAAGTGCTTTTCAACGGATGTGTGCTAGACGCGGCACCCCAAAGCACGTCTATTCCGACTGCGGAACAAACTTTGTTGGAGCTGCTAAGCAGTTACGCACTGAATTTGAAGAGTTCCAACAACTACTGTCACCAGACTTCTTTGATGAGATTGCAAAGCTAGAAGTGGAGTGGCATTTCAACGCTCCCGCCTGGCCCAGCGCTGGGGGATTGTGGGAGGCGGCCGTAAAGTCGCTCAAATATCATCTGCGTCGAGTACTCGGGGATCAGAAGCTCACTTTTGAGGAATTCACGACGCTGCTTACCAAGATCGAAGCCTACATGAACTCTCGACCCCTATGCCCGCTGACTGAAGATCCAGAGGAGTTTTATAACTACTTAACTCCCGGTCACTTTCTTACCGGTGGTCCAATAACGTCGCTTCCAAGATCTGACTACACTGACAGCAACAACTTCGATATAAGACGTCGCTGGCAACTCACAGAGCGAATGTTCCAGCAGTTCTGGAAAAACTGGTGCAGCGACTATCTAACTCAACTTCAAACCCGCGCTAAATGGAATACTCCAAAGGCAAACATCAAAGAGGGTGATATCGTGCTGGTCAAGGAAAACAACTTACCTCCTGGAAAATGGGCCTTGGGACGGGTTATGCAACTACATCCTGGTTCCGATGGCTATGTTCGGGTAACGACTATCAAGACACAAACTGGAACGACTAAACGGCCTATAGTCAAATTAGCTCCGCTGCCATTACAAGCCTGCAACACAAAATCGAAAAATCAAGACGCAGATAAGATAAAGATAAGATAAAATATACTTTATTGTACACCACAGAAACATATATAAACACAAACACATAGTACATACAATTGGCGGCCTTATCGCTAAAAAGCAATTTCTTCCAGGCAACCATGTTGGACTGGATAGAAGAAATAGTTAAAAAATTGATAGGGCAGTCATGGTGTTTTATTTAGGTACTAGTATTATATTGTTCATACTTATGTACAAACTTATATATAAATTATACATATACTTACTCATATAATCATAATACACATATACATATTTACATACTTATATATAATAATAAATAACTACATAAATAAATACAAAACTTTCTCTATCTTAGGAAAAGACAAATAAAAACAGGAAATAAATTAATAGGTAAATTAATCATAGAGACATCGACAGTGACAGATAGTGCTCTCTAACATGTCGTTTAAAGCTGTCCAAAGATTGTGCATGCTTTATGTCTGTCGGCAATGCATTCCACAGACGGGCAGCTTGAACAGTAAAAGACTTATCAAAAAATCTAGTGGAGTGCATTGGTATCGCCAAACTCAAGTTCTCCGACGATCTCAATACACGATAATGCGTGTCATTAAGTAAGTTAAAGCGTTCCTTGAGGTAAGGTGGCGAAAAGGGATTGAACAGAATACTGTAAAGCAGGGAGACAATATGTAAATTCCGGCGAAGGCGAATTGGCAACCACTTGAGCTTAGTACGAAATTCGGATACATGATCATATTTGCGTAGTCCAAATATGAATCTAATGCTAAAGTTCTGAAGACGCTCAAGCTTATTCAGTTGCTCTTCAGTGAGGTCTAGATAGCTGACGTCGGCATAGTCCAAGACGGGTAGAAGAAGAGATTGTGCTAGCGCAGTTTTAGTGGCCATAGGGAGAAAATTGCGTAAACGTTTTAAGGATCCGGCTGCGGCAAACATTTTCCGACTCACCTGTTGTAGCTGCGGTCCCCAAGTTAAATTTTTGTCAAGCACCACGCCCAGGTTTTTAACACTGTCGCTAGGAGATAAAGAGACGCCATCAAAAGTAATTGCAGGTAAATGCGACCAGTCAATTCTGTTTGTCATTGTGGAACTGCCTATGACTATGATTTGTGTCTTCGAGGGATTTACTCTCAAACCATATGATCTACTCCACTCGCAAATCATGTTCAAGTCGTTGTTAATGATGGTAATGGCCTGAGGAAGCTGGTCAACTGTAGCTTTAGTGTAAATTTGCAAATCATCTGCATAAAGGTGGTAGGACGAGGCTAATTGAGAGGAAATGGAATTGATAAAAATAGCGAAAAGTAAAGGAGATAAAACGCCACCCTGCGGCACCCCAGCAGAAATGTCACACCAAGTGGACAAGGAATCCTCAAGGCGAATCCGCTGCCGGCGTCCAGACAGGTAACTATGAAACCAGTCAATCACCGCTGGAGATATGTTAATAGAACGGAGTATGCCAAGCAGTACATCATAGTCGACAGAGTTAAAAGCATTGCTAAAATCTAGCAAGACAAGAACTGATACTTCACCTTTTTCCATGCCTGATCTGATATCGTCAGTGACATTCACTAGTGCTGTGGTGGTACTGTGGCCTGTACGAAACCCTGATTGGTATGGATTGAGGAGTCGGTTTTTAAGGAGGAAGGTGGATAATTGGGTATGGACAAGGCGTTCCAGAATTTTCGAAAGGAATGGTAGAATGGATATTGGCCTATAGTCCGAGAAGGATGACGGTTTAGAGTTTTTGGGAAGTGGAGTGACTTGAGCATCTTTCCAAGCACATGGAAAGACACCTGAATCAATGGAGTAGTTAAGGATATGGGAGATGATGGGAAGGATTTCGTCAAGTATAAGCAAGATCATTTTGCGACTGACACAGTCATTGCCAACAGCACTAGAGGTTACCGACATAATGCTCTTCTTAACATCACAGTCGGTGAATTGACGGAAAGAAAATGACGAGTAATATGGGCATGGGAGAGATGAAAGAAAATTTAGAGTATCAACTTTTCTCGTTGAATCGAAGTGATGAGAAGCACAGAAGTGTTTGTTCAGGAGATTTATGTCTAGATCTTTAGAAGAAAAAGTCTGACGTTGTTTCCCAATGCCCAGGGATCTTAGGAATTTCCAAACTTTCGCTGGATCTTCGTTTTCAACAGAGTTGTGGATATATTGGCGTTGTGCATTTCTACACACCTTATTGCAGTGATTGCGAGCTTTCACGTATTTCTCCCAGTTCCATGGTGTAGGCTTACACTTATACCTACATTTAGCGGCATTTTTGCGTTCACATATCGTCTTAATGTTTTCCGTGAGCCATGGAGATGGACGATGTTTCATTTTGACAGGACGCACTGGAGCATGAACATCGTACAGCTTGACCAGGGTTGAGACAAAAAGTTCTAATTTCCTGTCGATTGAGTCGCAGTCCAGGACATGGGACCAGTCCATACTAGCAGCATCCTCACAAATACTTTCAAGATTAATGCCACTAAAATTGCGCTGCAGAAGAATTTTGGGCTTAGCCTTAGGAGGACGAGATTTAAACGAGACGTAAATCAGGTCATGGTAAGAGAAGGCATCAGCTGAGAATTGCCCATGTTTGGCGATATGTTGAGAAGAAGAGACAATAATAAGGTCAAGAAGGGAGGGTGAACAATTAGGAAAATTATGAGTCGCATTTAACGGCGGTAGATATAAGTTGCTAGACTGAAGGAGGGAATGAAAATTTGCCGAACGGGAGTCGTTTTTAAGAAGACAGGTGTTGAAATCTCCCATTAAAATAGTATGACTGTAAGAAGGACAGAGAAGTTCTAACTTGTATTCAAGGGAAGAAAAGAAGTTGATTCGAGAAGAGGGACAGTAGAATACACCGAGCAGTACTTTTGAGTGTCGCAGGCTAACCTCCAAGAAGATATGCTCGCCGCTGTTTGACGGCGGCGGCTGCGGTGACATATCCACTACTGTGAAAGGAATTTGTGTACGAAGGTATATGGCTACACCACCGCCACCGCCAACCGTGCGATCATTTCTTATTAGGTTAAAGCCCGGCAAAGAGTAGGAAGTGGAAGGGAGACATGGTTTGAGCCAAGACTCAGAGACGAGGATAGCATGAATATTCTTACAGTCAAAAGTGGCCAGCATATCAGAAAAATGAGCCGGAATACTTTGGGCATTTATGTGAACTACGTTAAAGTTCTTGGATACATCGGAGAAACATGAGATAAGAGAGTCAGAGAGAGAAGGAATACTGACAAAACTGTCATTATCACTATCACTACCACTTGCCGAGACAAAACTATCAGAATCACTATTTCCTTTCTAGACAGGCATGATAAAATAATATAAATAATTTACAAAATAAAATAAAAATAATAATAATAATAATAAAAAACTAAAATATATACAAATATAAATAAAATAACACCATACTAACCACCCGCTAGCGCTTAATAAATTAGACTTTACACATGTAACAAAAACATGTACAACACGGGTACACAACCGAAAACTTAACAAAAACAAAAAATTTAATGGAAAATAGAAATAAATAAGTAAAACGGAACACAGCCGGCTAAAATTTAACAATTACCTAATAAACATTAAAAAGTTACAATTATATTATTTTACAAGAATAAATAAAACAAAAATATTACATGGCTGTATGAGCTACGTTCCTTAGCCTACTCTAAAAGTTCTATGTGCAGAATAATTTTGACAATTGACTATTGACATTCGTTCGTGATAAGGTGACATTATGACATGACAGACAATTAAAAATACGTAAACAAAACGAAACGAACAGTACGGTACAATCAAAATAATTAATAAAATAAAAATTAAAAAGTAGCAGAACTTCGATGCACGCCGAAGAGAAACAACAACCGGCTTGCTATTGACTTCTTCTGTGAACCAATCACTTCTTGGCGGCTGCAGCCCGCCTTGTCTTCGGAGCAGTCTTTGAAACGACTGTCGCCGGCGCCGACCTTGTAGACCCGATCTCCAACGAATGAACCTCCGCGATGCTTGTTACACGAGTACGAGTGTTGTTTGGACCGAGGATATGTATGACGCCCTCCGAAGTCCAACACTTGCTGACACCGAATTTCTCTCTCGCCGCCATGAATGCGCTGTGCCGGGACTGTGTTAAAAACTCGGATAACGTCGTACCTGTGCCCTTCAAATTAGTTTTGCCGAACCAGACCTTATCGCGAGTAGTGACATCTTGAAATTTTGCTATGATAGGGCGAGGTTTATCCCTTGTGGCAACTGAACGCCCCAATCTGTGGCACCTCTTGATGTTACTTGGTGCAAAGCCACCCATTTTGAGGTTCTCAGTGATAACCTTCACCACCAACTGTGCTGTGTCCTCGTCTGCATGCTCTGGCACACCGTGAAACATTAAAAATTTTCTACGGCCCTGCATTTCGAGCTTATCTACCGTCTTTGCAAGGACATGTATTTGCGATTGAAGACCGTTCAGTGATGCTAATATAAGTTTTTTAAAAGAAGCAAATTCTGAGGCCAAACCTGTTGTATTTGCGGACGGAGTTTTCTGCAATTCGGCTTCAAATACTGACATCCTGCTCTGAAACATTTCCATCAGTTCTGAAAGAGTATGCTGCACATGCTCCATCTTGTACCTTCTGAATTTGTTACACTTTTAAGGAGATAACACTTGTGCGGGTGAGTTACAGTTTTAGCAATAAGTTTTTGTCATAAATAACAACTAATATTTATTTATTTTAAAATAAATAATTTTAATTCTAAGAGTGTATTAATTCTCAACTTGTTGCACCGACTACCCTCTTTTTTGTTTGCATAAGCAACCTGAAACAGCAAAAACAGAAAAAATTAACGAGAAACTAACTAAAACTACAAATAAAACAGCTAAGAAATGCATGTCTGCACTATTTACGAGTTTATTTACAATGATGCTCATAGCAACAAGCGCACGCGCCCAGACATACAGCAACGGCGCGATAGCGGGCGCTCAGATTACTAACATTGATGCCGAGCGCCCAGTTTACTACGACACTATTGGAAAGATACAAACGATACATGACGAATGGATACTACTAATGTATTACAACTTAACAAACTATTTTGATGGAATACAACGTGTGCATAGCTACCTAGACAGCGTAAGCAGCTTGTGTGAAAAAACTGATCCGCGATACTGCAAGGCGACCATGGGACAGCTATACCACGAATTGGATTTGATAAACTACTACAACCGTATCCTGCTGGCTCCCCAGAAACATCTCACTGACCGACGGAGGAAGCGAGGTCTTGTCAATGGAGTAGGCTCGGTAGCAAACAGCCTATTTGGAATTTTGGATCAAAGCTTTGCCGACAAATACAACAATGACATAGAATCCATTCAGAACAACGAAAAACATTTATTAGATTTAATGAAAAACCAAACTTCAATTGTGGAGCTACAAAACAACATTTTAAGGACAAGCGAAAACCACATAAATCGCCAACTTAATTTATTAGATAAGTTCGTGAACGAAACAGAATCGAACCTTGTACAAATGGAATCACAAATAGAGATCGCAATGGCTACAAGCTACTTTAGCTCGGAATCGCTCGCATGTTTTCTACTGATTAACAACTTAAAGAAAGTGCAAGATTTATTTTTCACTACGTTAACTGACGTTTACAAGGGACAGATAGAGATGTGCATTTGATAACACCAGCAAACCTTGTGAAACAGATCACCGTTATTTCTGGAAAATTACCGAGATCACTCGCCTTGCCTGTAGAAAACATTAGAGATGATATAAAAGACTTGTACAAATTGTTGTATGTAAAAGCACGAGTAACAAAGACTTTCTTCTTATTTGAAATGCATATACCGCTAACTTCGCATGAAAACTTCAAATTGTTTCGTGCGATTCCATTACCAGTCACCACTAAGACAGGAAGAATCGCAATGCAATTGAGTTCCGAATACATTGCGGTAGACTTAGAGAAGAGCACATATGTTTCCCTTACCGAAGGCGACATGAACTCGTGCATACAAATAAAAACTGATAATTTTATTTGTAACAGGAACCTGCCTGTCTCGGATCTACACAACAACAATGCGCCTTGCGAAGCAAAATTACTGGGTCATCGCTCGGCGTCGCCCTGCGGAATAAAAACAATCGTCTGCAAGGACACATGGATTAAATTGCATGCACCGAACAGCTGGCTGACGATTTGTTGCGACACTTGTACATTACGAACTATATGTGAAAATGATATTATGTCATCACATGTCATTAATGGTTCTGGGATTGTAACTTTAGCACAAGGATGTGTGCTTCAATCGGAACAATCGATCATCCACTCCCACAACCAATATTACAGTAATGTAAAGCTCAACTACAGCTTAATGACACCGTCACTGAACTCGCCCATAAATAGCATCGTTAACGTGAAGCACTACAAGTATAACGTGTCACACCTCCAGCTGTCTAACGAAGATATGAGGCTGCGGAAAGTAGATGACGAACTTAAGTCTCTTCGCGCTCAGGAGGATCATCTGCCGATGAAGATCAGTACTCATGACATTCACCAATATGCCATCAGTTACTCTTTGCTGGGTGTGGGCATTATTATCATCAGCATATGGGCGCTGAAACGATGTGGAGTTATCTCATGTCCTCAAAGTTCGATAAAGAAAAACACTGTCGAGCAACCTGTTTATGAAGACATTGAACTACAAACATTACCTAAGAGAGGACAACCTCATGAAGAGAGAGCCAAGATGAAGCCATCGAGTGCAATGGAATTGCGCGAAGAGCGTACTGACCGCAAATCTGTGTATGCTGTGGCTGGGAGAAGCAACGTCGCTTTCAACTTTGAAAATTGATTTTATTTTAATGTTTTTTATCTTTGTAAGGGTTCCTCTTTATCTCGACAGTTTCTTTCTTTTCTGGTTGCTAACATGTACGGTCTCACCACCGTACATATTTTGCTGACATCGCGACCCACTTTTGGGCGCGCGTCATTATTGTTAGATTTAATATTATATTTTATTTATTAGTACGCAATAACGCTTGCACTGGACGGTCGAGCAAAGAGTTACCTACCTATAACTTAAACTAACTGTTACGTGTGAGTTTATAATAAACAAACTGTTTTAACTTTGGTAATTTCTTTACCTGCGTGCTGCCACTACATCGAACATCATCTCAAGGTGTACGTAGTCATACTGGCCCGTACACAATATTTATAACATTATAATTGTTAAGTTCATAATAATATATATTTTGTGAAAATTTAATGTAAAGAATAATTTGTCCTGTTTTCATTCATATAACATGGTCACCCTTAGTGAATTGTATGGAATATCGAATAATCATTATAACTTCCTTTAACAAACTGTACAATGTTATTTTGTACATAGGTATTTAGTAGAAATTTCTACTAAATATTGGCATTATACTATTTTGATTATCTTCTATAGTTAGGTAGATACAGTCAATTATTTAAATGCAAGTGTCTGGATTGAGGAGCCAGATGAAATGTGTTTTTTTTATCTAATTTACTTAATCTTGCTATTTTATTTCTATACTACAAATTCAAGCATACATACTACTAATTGTCCATTACTTCGAATATATTAATATGTGGATCAATTTCATAGGAATTCACGCTTTTGTATACGGACTGAGGAGCCACAACAAAACTATTGTATTTTATTTAATTTCGGCAGTACCGCACTAATTTTTTTTGTAGATAACCTACAAAATACCTAGTTACTAAAACATACAAAATTTTCAAAAATGTAACTTCATTACGTGGCTCCTCAATCCATACTGTATGGATTGAGGAGCCAGCTTTATATTGATGTACCTTAGAAAGCATCATACTACAAATTCCAGAATTTGTCCTACAAAATTATTTTTTTATACTTACTACTAATTGATGGTATGATTTTCCTTTAAAAATCCTGACGTTCATATAGAATTTATGCGCTATCTCGGCCGCCATTGGTTTTCTCTTTCACTCTTACAGAAAACATAGTATACGCTCCTCACTCATGCATATCGGATTGGCAACATGGCAAATGTCATCACTTAATGAAAATTTGTATTTTTATATTTACAATACTTACGAATGAAATAAGACATTTTTATTGTCTCTTACGGTTGCAGTATAATTTTTACAATTTCTGGATACACAAGAAGGCATTTTAACCAATTAACAAATCAAAAACTTATAAAGGTAACGATCGTGTGTAAATCGTGTTGAGGTGACACTGACTGACGTGTGACTGAGTGAAACTCGGGCAATTACCTTGATTTGTCCTTGCCACTACGGAGGCCAGGCAACGTATCTAAACATAAAATATCATTGGTATTGGTCATCGAACAATTCAGCATCGGCTATACTGTGATTGATTAAAGAGCAACAGCAATGTCGATAAAATATTAGATACACTATGTAATGCTTTAGATTAATAAAATTTTAAACTGTTTTTTATGACTTTTCTTCTCCGTTGTACTTTTGTGACAATATCATGACAGTATGTCGAGTTGCAAATCCGTCAAGTTGAAAATCTGTCGAGTTGGAAATGATTGTGTCAATCAACCATGTCTCGGTAAGCACAATTAAGTCGTATGAATGCAAGTATAAGTTACGTAAAAATGTAGTAGTTTTAGAGCGTAACCCGCGAACATTTTGGTAATAAATAGATAATTTACGGCCAGTAACACAATTATCCATTAGAATTACAAACAAAAATTAATAATTTTATGGTAATATCATAAAAACATAGCTCCAATAAAATACCTAATATGCTTCTTAAAAGCGCGTAAAAGAACATAAATTAATTGTAAAACATTGGATGGTACAAAGCAATAAACACGTAAAGCGAACACCAAAAGCGACAAGTAGCTAGCTAAGAATAAATTAAAATTGAATGCGGGGATGCGGCAGAATGAACAATAACAACAGGATCTGTCACTTGCGAGCGCAAGCGAGACTGATATTGGTTTGGCAGCGGCTAGTTTAAGCGTCATCGGGCAAGTAGTTGAATGAGCGCAAGCGCAAGGCAGATAACAAAAGCGAGGCGTTTGACCTTTGCCACCCGTGTGGCCGTTTAGCAAAGCAGAGGTTGTGAACCTTTTAAGAACATGAAGAAGTATAATTATGCGTGCATACGGAAAAAAATCTACAATTATCAAAATTAATAAATCAAACGAAGACAGTAAGAAACACCTTAAAGATGCTTGTTTAAATCGTTTTCTTTTCTTTCCTGACGTGGATTTTCCCGTATTTGACCCAAATGTAATGGTAGTCTTTGGCTTTGAGAAGTGACTTCGTGCGTGTCAATAACTTCTTGTAGTCGGAAGTTAGATAGTCATTAAGGAACACGCGCTATGTGGTACCTTTAAAGCCCAAATTGTCTGCTTTTATGGATTTCATTGCGCGTGCCGCCGCCACAAACTCTTCCTTGACGTACCGGTTGATGAAGCAGAGAATAATGGATTTTTCCTTGGAATTGTGAACTGGGATTCTTGAAATGTAGTTAATTTGAGACTTCGGGACATCCTAATTAACCACTTTGCCAATTGATCCGACTATGGAGAAAAGGTTCTCTCCATGTTTCAGTGGAACCCCTTTAATTTCGACGTTGTTGAGACGGGCCCATTGCTCCTTCGCCGAAAAATCCTTCTTCACTTGAGCCAGCACTTCTTGGGTGTTAATAACAGTTTCCTGAAGACTCAAGACTTGTGGTAGGTTAGACTCGACATCAGCCAGCCGCAATGTGAAGTCATCTAATTTTTCGCTGTTAAAATCGCAGGAAGCTTTGAGATGGGAGATTTCGTTTTTAATATCCTTGACGTCTTGCAAGAGGGTTGGAAGAGAAGAAAGTTGAAGTTTAAGGCTACGAATTTCTTTGAGAATGACGTCCACTAATGTAGCCTTTGGGGCCGCACTAGGCGTAACAGGTGAAGAGTTTCTGCAAGTGGGACACCTCCAGGTTGCTCTTCTGTCAGTACCCAGCCTCCGGTATCCTGATTCTGATATATTGGCGCAAGGAAAGTCGAGATATTTCTTGCAGGACGTGCACTGTACTCCATCATTAAAATCCGAGTTACACATCGCGCACTTTTTCATTGTTAAAAGTTATGTAGAAAATTTTAAAAATATGAAAAAAGGTTGACGATAACTGAAATGACTAAATAACCAAGTAAGCGGGTTGCTTTAGCGAGTGCTCGAGGCGGACTGTGTATTTTGGGTAAGGCTCGGACTACATTCATCCGGAATCACACGCTCCCGAAAAAACACGGCCCCGGATTCATTCCGTAGCTCAAACAAATATATGAATTTTTACTGCATCGACTACATGTGATCAGGGGCCTTCCGATCCCGATTTTCACCCGGAAGCAACCGAAACATGCTCCGGATGTCTCCGAGTACTCGGTCCGTTATTTTTCGGCACGGGGGGCGGGGCCTATCAATATCGTATGAAGTTGTATGGAGCTGACCACACGAGAACTCGAGAAACGTCCGATCCGGTCCGGTCCGGAGGAATCACGCGCCAGTCGATGACAGACGCTCAAAGCGGTCGGTCGTGTCGCGTGCGCAAGCAAAACTGCAAAATAGTAGTTGATTCCGAGCGCCTCATTGTGGTGATAGTACTAGTAGTAGCACAGAATAAATAATAGTACCTACTAGTAGTAGTGTTCGTATAATTTATCAGGAAAGAACGTAATTTTTGTATAAGACTTGTAGAACACATATTCCGTTATGCGGTCTATGTAAAAATGAACTCAATATCTTTTCACTTTCCTCTGTTTCCTATTACATTTCGACTGCGATTTTTGCGTAAAATGGCCAATTTTGGCGTTACAGATCTCGGAAACAAAAATACATTAACAATTTTGACTTATTGAATAATGTAGAATAGCTTTTGAAATAATGCGTAGCGGCCTCGCGTTTTGTAAATTTTGCTTAACTTTTTAATTAAAATGTTTACTAAAAAAAACCACACGCACACACACTTTACAGTAACGTAATACCGCTGGCTTGCAGCACTACTAGAAAAAATTCAAGAGTCTTCTGGGGTCTCGGTAGCTTAGCGGTTAGAGCAGTGGACCAGCAATCCAAAGGTCACGGGTTCGAATCCCGATCGAGCTTTCCAGAGACTGGTTGTTTTTTTTTCTAGTAAACATTTTATCCTATGTCTATATAGCATTGTAAATGCAAATTTTTAATAACAAAGATTAACAAGAATTAAACCTAAAAATGCAGAGAAAGATTTTCATAAAATGCGCGGAGGCACTTTTTTGAGCTCCTAGATTGAACTACTGTTCTAAACAAATGAAATAAATAAAATAGAATGTTATCACTTATATAGTCTTAAAGTGCGTAGCGGCCTCGGAACTTTTAGATATCATTGATTTTATATAGAAAAAAAATCTTATTTTAAACCAAAAAACTTCGAAAATTGCTTTAAGTTAACCGTGAATTTCTCCTATCTACGATAATATTATTAAGCAAAATTTATACCAGAATAATCGTTACTATGAATGAATAAATATTTTATTTATTTATTTATTTATCTTTGGCACAGTTACAAGACACAAATCATACATTACAAAAAATACAACAAATCAATTAATAACACGTATAAATTTGTACCTCAATAACAACTGCGCACAACATCTAAATAAAATATTACATATAAAAACGGCTAAGTAAAAAATACTAAAAAAATAAACGTATACTTAATTATAAAAAATATGTATCCGCTTCACTTCATACTTTTAATCGTCTTAATAAACATGTTGAGGCTCTGGTGGAAAATATCTAGTTCTTTGCTTACTTTATCGTGTAACAACTGTAGCAAGCAGACGCGTTACTGGTGCCTTTAAATTGATTAAATTTCATTATTAAATTTGTGCGAAACCCGGGTCTGCGCCCTGCTGTGAACTAGGACTACGCCTTCATTTACGGAGCCCCAGTGTGGTGAGAAAATAAATATATTGTCACAGTGACCGGCCACCCGTGATTTGAACCGCGGACCATTGGAGTGTGCGCCGAGCGACGCGATCTCTTATCCGTTGGGCCACGGGAGTTAGCTTCGGACGAGCGAAATTAACCACTGCCTACTACGCACACTGACTGACGTCAACGCTACGACAGACCCCGTAGGCGATTACGGAGCACTGCTACGACACTACTACGGGACTGCTACAACCCGCTAAGCCCGATCATCTGCAAAGGTAAACTTCAACCGTATTACAACATCCAAATGCCCAAAATGCAGCGTACTCCACAGTCATCACCGTCGAAGCTAGCCATACAACATACGCAGTCTGAACCCGACTTGCCCTCGATGAATGATCCGCAGGCTGATATCACTCATGTTACTTCACGCACAAAGCGCCCTCGTGTGGAAACATCACCTAGCACAAGCTACGATCTAATTCCGGTCTCATCACAAGATTTTAACGAGTTCAAAACCGAACTAATGACGGTGCTGAGCTCATGGAAATCCGAACAAAATGCTACTATGTCAAAACTCATTGAAGATGTATCCCGGGTGAACAATCAATGCACCATAATACAAAAGACAAACACAGAAATTGAAACGACAGTGAATTCAATAAAGAATCAATATGAAGATGTCATAGTCAAGATTGGAAGACTCGAGTTAGAAAACGTGGAAATTAAGGAAACTATGACAACTTTGGAGAATCAAATACAGGAATACCAACAGCTTTCGAGACCTTCATCTATAGAAATCCGGAATGTACCGAACAATGACAAAGAAACCGAAGATGACCTGACGGAGAAAATTAAACAACTTGGTGCCACCTTAAATATGGTCATTAAGAACCAAGATATAAGGGATGTATACCGACGTGCCGGAAAACCGGGGACCCCAAAAGCTATAATCGCCGAATTCAATTCCGTCCAAGTCAAGGATACCCTTCTTACCGCAGTACGGAGCTGGAACAAAAGCAGACAAGGCTCGGATAGACTGAACTTATCTCATATCGGTGTCCCCGAAGATAAACGCCCGGTCTATGTGAATGAGCATCTTACATATTCCACACGTAAATTGTTTTTTCAAGCCCGTGAATTTGCTAAGAAACATGAATATAAATTTTGTTGGATTTCAAGGGGTAAGGTGCTTATTCGCAAAGATACCAGTTCCAAATACACACACATTAAATCAGAAAATACCCTCTCTAACTTACTCAATCCGACTGAATAGCATTACATTTAAGTTATTACAAGTATATTTTTGTAACGTCAATTTTATGTATAGTTTACTTATACACCATACACAACATACATTGATCACACAATTAATACTGCTCACACTTCTCACCCTCACAAACACAATCATCCATTATCTCATAAACCAACATTACAACACGAACTGCACCATTCCAATAACAAGGTGTGTTCATGTTAAAACAAAATACGGTGTTACCAAATTACTTATTATATCTAAATTGGTCCTTGACGGGAGTGCAATAGTAAAAATTTTATTATACATAAACGTGGAGACGAAATGTGCTCTCCACGTCTCTCGATTTTTAGTACTACGAACGAAATGGCCAACGTAGATAAAATATTAGCCGACATTGATAGTTTCAATGTCTCTAAATCACACTATTGCACCCCCGTCAATTGTAAAGATTACATTAATACTAATTCATCGACACTAAAAATAATACATACAAATATTAGAAGTATTGGTAAAAACTTTAACAGCTTCATGGTAATGTTGACATTAACAAAAATAAACTACGACATAATAATATTTACAGAATGCTGGCTGAAGGTCGCTGGTCCCCTCCCAGTTCTTGACGGTTATACTGTTTATTCCACTTTGAACAATCAACTCCAGAATGACGGTGTGGTAATTTATATCAACAAATCTTTAAAATGTCAGGTCAGAGAACCTTCTATTTTGGATGCGAATTGTCTTATATGTACAACTGGCAACGTGACTCTAATTGCCATTTATCGTTCCCCTTCTTTTGATAAATTAGAAAATTTCTTTAACAGCGTTGAGGATATAATTATTTCGACCCATTCCCAAAACATAGCAATGATTGGAGACTTAAACACTTAAAGACGAATATCTAACATTCTTGTCGGCTATGGGTCTCCTTCCGGGGCATCTTCTTCCAACGAGAGCGGGAAACTGCCTGGACCACATATTTTTGAAAACTAAACTAACAGCTACAGTAGCAGTCGTCCAGACAGATATTACCGACCACTATACAATACAACTATCACTTACTACACCTAAAAACACACAGACCAAAAATGTAGGTATAAACCTAATCACTAAAATGAACTACGAAGGAATAAAAAATCAACTTGACAATGCTAACTATAACGTCATCTTAGAGGAGAACAACCCAAATACGGCAACTAACACTCTTATTTGTGCTTTAAAAGGTGCTATAGAGAACAACAAAACCACCAAAAAAGTTTCTAGGAAATGGAGAGTCATTAAGCCGTGGATTACTCCCGGCTTATTGCGCTGTATTTATAATCGAGACAACATGCACCTTAAACTGAAAAAAGACCCGGAAAATGCAACCCTAAAGATAACCTATACTAGATATAGGAACTTTTGTAACTCTTTGCTAAGAAAGTTAAAAACTACTTATGAAAAGGAAGAGTTCAAAAAAGCTAAAAACAACCCCAAGGCAATGTGGAATGTTGTAAAGACGGTTACCAATACTATGCGTTCGAAATCACCACCAACTGAACTACTGAAAATAGCCGATGACGAATTGTCCTCAATAAATCGGGTAAACGAGTTCTTTGTTAATATTGGAAAGAATTTAGCCTCAAAAATACCATCCCTTCCGCACGAATATAGTCCGAATCAATATTCAAATAAAATTAAAATGAATAATTCCTTTGCTATTCTCCCTATTGATGAGTCAGAGGTGAAGAGGCTTATTTTGAACCTACGAGCTGACTGTGCCACGGGCTGGGATGATATCCCAGCTCGTGTGTTAAAAAACTCCTGTGATGCTCTAGTTTCCCCTCTCACACATGTCTTTAACCTCTGCATATCACAAGGTATCTTTCCGACTGCACTAAAAAAGGCGGTTGTTCATCCAATCCACAAAGGGCGGGAGAAAGACTGTGTGACAAACTACAGGCCAATTTCTGTACTGACCGCCCTTTCAAAGATCCTGGAGAGATACCTAAATACATCTCTGCAAGCGTATTTGGACAGGTTTAAGCTATTAGCAGAAAATCAGTATGGGTTTCGAAGCGGTGTTTCTGCGGAGGATGCAGTGTCTGAATTTACTGAAGCTTTGGTAACTCACATTGATAACAAAAAAAAGTGTTATGGCATCTTCCTGGATCTGTCAAAGGCATTTGACACCGTCTCCGTTCCAATCCTTATATCTAAGCTGGAATCTGTCGGTGTACGGGGCGTTGCTCTTGACATGTTCTCTAGCTATCTTACAAACCGCTCGCAGTGTGTAAAAATAGGATCCGTAGTCAGCAATGAACAGAAAATATGCTATGGTGTACCCCAAGGAAGTATTTTGGGACCTACGCTCTTTCTTGTTTACATAAACCAGCTGTGCAATATGTCCCTTGAAAATTGCAATATATATACCTACGCTGATGACACTGCATTGCTGGTTCATGGCGATAGTTGGGAGACTGCTGATAGATGTGCCATGAATGCGTTAGGCAAGGTTAAAAACTGGCTGAATGAAAATTTACTTACGCTTAACCTCGATAAAACACGGGTAGTACGCTTTAATATAACAAAAGCAGATAAAACAGAACACACAGATCCTAACATTATTGTACACACATGTCAAAACCCCGGTTTGAGTCGGTGTGAGTGTAAGTCTCTGGAAACTGTCCACAACATTAAATATCTGGGAGTACACTTGGACGAGAGACTTGACTGGCATGTTCAAATCGAAACAATAATTGCAAGGGTTAGGAGGTTAATTTATATCTTTAAAAACTTGCGAAATTCAGCGGACAGAAAAACCCTTAAAATCGTGTATTCTGGATTATGCCAGTCAGTCATATCATACTGTGTTTCGATATGGGGTGGTGCAAACAAAACACTGATTATGAAACTAGAACGCGCACAGAGGGCCGTTTTAAAGGTAATGACACGAAAAAAACGGACATATCCAACAGCAAAACTTTACGCCGAATGCGAAGTACTCACCGTTAGACAACTAGCCATACATCGTATGGTGCTCCGCCGTCACTCGAACTTAACGTACGACCACCAAACCGCAATAAGACGACAAGGAGTGGGAAGAGTGTGCCCACAAGTTAAATGCCGTACAGCTTGGGCAAAACATAAATACAATGCTCTCAGTGCTATGCTTTATAATAAAATAAACAAAGCTATTTACATTTATTCACTTTCAAAATATGAAGTTAAAAAGTCAACAGAAAAATTCCTACTTACACTCGGATACAATGAGACTGAGGATATATTAAAAATAGAACAATAAAATAAGACTTTAAATAAATACACACACACATGCACACGAACACGCACACACACATGCACATGCACACGCACACGCACACACACACACACACATACATATACATCAACTATATCTATTGTTTAAAATTACATACCTCTTACGACTAATTTACTATTAGCTATATAGTTAAGTCTAGGTACGTACAATATAGAATATTTAATTTAGTTCTTTAAAAGTAGGAGGAATCGCTGCCGACTAAAATACAGGTCTAACCTAGTTTAGAAAGCAGAAGTTCTCAATACTGTTTATGATAGTTCTTTTTATTTCTTTTTTTTTTTTTTCTTTTATATACCTAATTAACATAATATAACTACTAAACTGTAACTGACTGGCTAACAGTAAACAGTAACCGACACCATGTATCTTATGCAAATAAAGATTATTATTATTATTATTATTATATTATATTGCCTACAAAAGCGCGTGAGAGGGCTGTGATGTGATACATTGTTTTTAGCAGAAGGTACAAGAAAAAGATGCTGCCTGCGGTCAGATCTATTATTAACTTTCAGTGAAACATGGCTTAAGATATCAGTGTCCAGTTTTGAATTGACGATTTTGTACAACATCAGAAGGTCACTGATATGACGTCTTTCGTAAAGGGAATCCAAATTAAATCGGTTAAGCCTATCCGTATAATTTAATAATTCTTTTCTTAAACGCAGTTTTGAAGCAAGAGAACGAACAAAACGTTTTTGTATTGACTCTAACCTGTTGATATGATTTTCATAAAGAGGCGACCATACAACACTGCAGTATTCGAGAGAACTTCTTACCAAACATGTATATAGAAGAACAATACTACGACTTTGCTTGAAAGGTTTTGTTACCCGATGGAGGAAACCCATAGTTCGCTTTGCCTTTAAAACTATTGTGTCGTAGTGTACTCTAAAGGAAAGCTTTGAGTCAAACCAAACGCCCAGATCACGCACTACATCCACGCGCTCCAAGTGAACTCCTTGTATCACATACGACGACTGCAAGTAATGTTTCTTTTTTGTGAACGTGATAAACTGACATTTCTCCACGTTAAGCGACATATTGTTTTCCGTACACCAATGAGCCAAGGTATCAATATCTGACTGTAGTGCGATGCAATCATCAGCAGTATGTATTCTACGATAAATTTTAATGTCATCTGCATAGGCCAGGCACTCACACTTGAGCAGACTCAGAAGGTCGTTTATAAATATTAAAAAGAGTAAAGGACCCAGGTTTGATCCCTGTGGGACGCCAGAATCTGCCACAAATGGAGCTGATTCAAAGCCACAAACCGTAATAAGTTGAGTGCGATTTTGTAGATACGAATGTATCCACCGTAGAAGCGATCCGTGAATGCCTAAGCGCTCAGCTTTAACACAAAGAATTCCATGATCGACGCGATCAAATGCTTTGGCAAAATCTGTGTAAATCGTATCTACCTGTCCCGTCTGATCAAATACAGAGCTCAAATAATGCATGTAACTAAGAAGATTAGTAGAGGTAGATCGAGATTTCACAAAACCATGCTGGTGGGGACTGATAACGGTTTTCACATGTGAGTAAATGTGATCATATACCAGACCTTCAAAAATCTTAGCAAAGCAATTAAGTATACTTATAGGTCTATAATTAGAAACACACTTTTTATCTCCAGCTTTGTGTATGGGCACAATCTTAGCAATCTTCCACAAATCTGGAAAACATCCACTACTCAAAGACTTGTTAAAAATAATACCCAGAGGCCGTATTAAACCAGCAGCACAACGATTTACAAAAATAGGCGGAATTCCATCAAGACCAGCTCCCTTTGCAATATCAGTAGACTCAAGGCTTAACTTAATGGTTTTGTCCGTGATATAAATTGAGGATAAAGTGAGACCAGACTGTTCAAACCTTGGTGCATACGTCGACGGATTAGTACTTCTACTTTTATACACAGATGAAAAGAACATTTCAAACAGTTTAGCAACATCAGGGCCACATTCAGCAGTATGCTCCCGGAAGTACATCTTCTTGGGAAAATCATTGGTTACTTTTTTGGCCTTTGTGTATCGCCAAAAAGCTTTAATATCTGAAGTAATATTCTTCTCCAATCGCGATATATATATATTGTAACAATTGTCCAATGTAACCTTACACCTATTTCGCAGCATAGAAAAAACATCAAAATCTCGTGGATTTCCGTACTTTTTATATCTATGATGATAACGATCCTTTTCTTTAAGCATGTTGATTAAACTATAGCTGAACCAGGCTGGGTATTTGGTTTTTTAATTTTGCTCTTAGGTGTATGTTTTTCTATTGATTCCCAGAGAATATTATAAAATGTATGGAGGAAATCATTACACGCTAAATGACTCAATTTGTCCCAATCAGTTTGAAGTAGTTCGTCCGTACAAGCCTCATAATTAGTTTTATGAAACATAAACCTGGACATTGCCAACTGCTTGAGTATGTGCAACTTTTCATGCTTAACAATTACCTCTAGAGCCGGGTGGTGTTCGTCTATGCGACTGATTTCAGTGCACTTGCTGACAGAACACGATAGCCCAGAACTTGCCAAAACCAGGTCCAATATCCTTTCATTATGGTTAGTTACGGAATTCAACTGAAGCAAATCAGTACTCGACATGAATTCTTTGCATGAAAGAGGCAGATTTTGCATTAACAACATTTTGCGGCAATAGAGCATCTCCCCAGTCAATATCACCCAAATTAAAGTCCCCTAAAATAAGGTTTTTATCTTCAGAACATAAAGAGATTACATGTTCGCAATTATTTAAAAAGCACAAATGATCATCAAATGTTAAATAAGACGGTAAGTAAACAGTACAAATATTTATCCACTTATTATGTAACTTTATGCGAACCCATAAATCCTCCACAGTACTTTCCCAGTCTGGTTTATGCTCCGACAGAATTGTAGTTTTTATTGCAATAAGGACACCACCCCCATAATTTTTTTTGTATTTCGATAACAAGTTCTGCGAACGGTCCCTACGATAAACCATATAACGCTCATCCACGAACTCTGCGCTGCCAACTGTATCATCAAGCCATGTTTCGGAGAGGCATATAACATCATAATTGCAACTTATAAATAATTAATTATCCTATTTCGTTAAAAATGATAAATACAACTGCAAAATTACTTCAAAATGCGATGTGCCGGCCGTCTGAACTCAGATTATCCTCGCAGAAGGACATTTGTAAAATTAAGCATGAATTTATTATCCTATTTCGATAAAAACGATACATACAACTGTTAAATTACAACAAAATGCAAAAATGGGCATTTTACGCAAAAATCACAGTCGAGATGTAAGTAATAGGCCTCTTAACGGCTACAGCTAAGCATACAATTTCAACTAAAGTTAAACTTTCCATTGTCGACGGGACGACTATCCAGCGCAAGTGCTAGAGACCGACTGAGTAAATTTCTCTCCGGATTCAAAACGGAGCTCGTGTAGTCGATTACTTGCCGAATTTGGTTTTTTCCCGGGCCGGACTGATTCCGGATGCATGTAGTCCGAGCCTAACACTTTGCTTTCTCATATCTTATATTTACAAGATGGGATCTGAATATTATTTGCTCAGCAGGATAATTAGGGTGACAAGTAAAACTCATTAATTGCATTATGAGCTAACGAGAAATAATGAGAATTTAAACATATTTTGTCTTAGATTAAATCTAATCTAAGTATTTTGTTATTAAAAATCAGTGTTTGCATCTAAATCTTTGAAATGGTGGTGGCTATTAAAATAAAGGATATCTTACATAACCGAAAAGAAATTTTATAAAAAAGTTCACAACTCTGTTAGTAATTAATAAAAATGTACTTAAGAGCGTTTACGTCCTTTTGCGCCGTTTTGCTCAAGAACTGTACTTTTTAAACCTCTTAATATCTGTTAATACTTACTTTACAAATATGTTAAATACTTATATCATTAGGCGATCTTGTAGTCGAAATTGTTTGTTGAAAACATTTTTAAATTTATAGATATTTTGGAATTTATAACAAGATAACTGAACAGAGGTTTTCATAATATGACTTTCCGCGTCAACTTCGAAGCTTAAAAATGTGTTTAAATTACTAACAAATCTAATAAAAACATTTTTATTTCAATTTGAAAGATCCTCAGCAAAATAGATTGTTGAAAACATTTTTTGATTTTGTTTACTAACAAAAACTATAAAATTCCAAACATTGTGAATTTTTAAAGAAATTATAGGTGATAAAGTAATTGTTTTCTCTAATGTACTAAATATATTTTAGAAGATAAAAGCTTTATACTATAGAAAAAAGTGTTATTTAAATTTTTAACATAATTAGTTTTACTAAATAAGCTCTATAATTTTTTTATGAATATTTTAAAACTGCTCTAAAACTACTACAAAACCCAGCGCTCCACTCGCTTCAAATCAGTCCGCCGCGAGGCCTCTGAGAGAGTGGTCACGTAAGTTCGAAGATAGTGCAAATTTATAGCTTGATTTGCAAATCTTAGTACTTTGGTAAGTAAATTATTACAAGCTTTTATTTAACTTGCAATGTATGTATGTCTTGTTCGGGTGGAATTTTGCAACTCAATTGTGACCCACTTCCCGTTTACTGATTGAGCTGAAAATTTGCATACATGTGGAAATCGCGTGACAATGCAATTTTATGATTGACATGGTGCTGATCTGATGATGGAGATGGAAGGTGGCCATTGAAACTTGGCAATAAAATAACACAACCTAATCGAGTTTGAGCTCGTTTGAATCGTCTTGACGAGTAGTTTGTCTTTTAATGGTAACCAGGGCCTGATGATGGAGCTGGAAGGTGGCCATAGGAACTCCGTAATAAAACGACGCAACCCCATCAAGTTTCGGCTCGTCTCAATCGTCTTGACGAGTACTTTGGTTTAAGATGGTTACCAGGGTCTGATCTGATAATGGAGCTGAAAGGTGGTCATAGAAACTCAGTAAAGAAACGACGCAACCCCATCGAGTCGCGGCTCGTTTGATTCGTCTTGACGAGTACTTTGGTGCTAGATGGTAACCAGAGTCTGATGATGGAGCTGGAAGATGGCCATAGGAACTGAGTAATTAAACAACATAGTAACCCCATCGAGTAAGGGCTCGTTTAATTCGTCTAGACAAGTACTTTGCTGCTACATGGTAACCAGGGCCTGATGATGGAGCTGGAAGGTGGCCATAGGAACTCCGTTATAAAACAACGCAACCCCATTGAGTTTCGGCTCGTCTCAATCGTCTTGACGAGTACTTTGGTTTTAGATGGTTACTAGGGTCTGATCTGATGATGGAGCTGAAAGGTGGTCATAGAAACTCAGTAAAGAAACGACGCAACCCCATAGAGTCTCGGCTCGTTTGATTCGTCTTGACGAGTACTTTGGTGCTAGATAGTAACCTGGGTCTGATGATGGAGCTGGAAGATGGCCATAGGAACTGAGTAATTAAACAACATAAATAACCCCATCGAGTAAGGGCTCGTTTAAATCGTCTAGACGAGTACTTTGCTGTTAGATGGTAACTAGAGTCTGATGATGGAGCTGGAATGTGGCCATTGGAACTTCGCAATGAAATAACACAACCTAATCGAGTTTGGGCTCGTTTAAATCGTCTTGACGAGTAGTTTGTCTTTCAATAGTAACCAGGGTCTGATGATGGAGCTGGATTGTGGTCATAGGAACTCTGTAACAAAACGACGCAACCCCATTGAGTTTCGACTCGTCTCATTCGTGTTGACGAGTACTTTGTTTTTAGATGGTTACCAGGGTCTGATCTGATGATGGAGCTGAAAGGTGGTCATCGGAACTCATTAAAGAAACGACGCAATCCTATCGAGTCTCGGCTCGTTTGATTCATCTTGACGAGTACTATGGTGCTAGATGGTAACCAGGGTCTGATGATGGAGCTGGAAGATGGCCATAGGAACTGAGTAATTGAACAACATAATAACCCCATCGAGTAAGGGCTCGTTTAATTCGTCTAGATGAGTACTTTGCTGCTAGATGATAAACAGGGTCTGATGATGGAGCTGGAAGGTGGCCAAAGGAACTCCGTAATAAAACGTCGCAACCCCATCGAGTTTCGGCTCGTCTCATTCGTCTTGACGAGTACTTTTGTTTTAGATAGTTACCAGGGTCTGATCTGATGATGGAGCTGAAAGGTGGTCATAGAAACTCAATAAAGAAACGACGCAACCCCATTGAGTGTCGGCTCGTTTGATTCGTCTTGACGAGTACTTTGGTGCTAGATGGTAACCAGAATCTGATGATAAAGCTGGAAGATGGCCATAGGAACTGAGTAATTAAACAACATAATAACCCCATCGAGTAAGGGCTCGTTTATTTCGTCTAGACAAGTACTTTGCTGCTAGATGGTAACCAGGGCCTAATGATGGAGCTGGAAGGTGGCCATAGGAACTCCGTAATAAAACGACGCAACCCCATCGAGTTTCGGCTCGTCTCATTCGTCTTGACGAGTACTTTGTTTTTAGATGGTTACCAGGGTCTGACCTGATGATGGAGCAGAAAGGTGGTCATAGAATCTAAAAACAAAGTACTCGTCAAGACGAATGAGACGAGCCGAAACTCGATGGGGTTGCGTCGTTTTATTACAGAGTTCTTATGACCTCCATCCAGCTTCATCATCAGACCCTGGTTACTATTGAAAGACCAACTACTCGTCAAGACGATTTAAACGATCCCAAACTCGATTAAGTTGTGTTATTTCATTGCGAAGTTCCAATGGCCACATTCCAGCTCCATCATCAGACCCTGGTTTCCATCTAACAGCAAAGTACTCGTCTAGACGATTTAAACGAGCTCTTACTCGATGGGTTTATGTTGTTTTATTACTGAGTTAATATGGTCTTCCAGCTCCATCATCAGACCCTGGTAACCATCTTAAACCAAAGTACTCGTCAAGACGAATGAGACGAGCCGAAACTCGATGGGGTTGCGTCGTTTTATTACAGAGTTCCTATGACCACCATCCAGCTCCATCATCAGACCCTGGTTACCATTGAAAGACAAAGTACTCGTCAAGACGATTCAAACGAGCCCAAACTCGATTAGGTTGTGCTATTTTATTGCAAAGTTTCAATGGCCACCTTTCATCTCCATCATGAGATCAGCACCATGTCAATCATAAAATTGCATTGTCACGCGATTTACACATGTATACAAATTTTCAGCTCAATCAGTAAACGGGAAGTGGGTCAAAATTGAGTTGCAAAATTCCACCCGAACAAGACATACATAGCATACATTGCAAGTTTAATAAAAATACATGCAATATAATATTATACTTACATATTTCATGCATTACTTACGCCCATATAAAAAAAAATAATCGAAGTACCTATTACGAAAAAGCAAATTCGATCTAACGGATCAAATTTAGTGAGTTTGACTATAGTGAGCAGAACTAGCCTATTCTACACACACAGTCGCGCGCGCTCACAGCTCGCTTCTGTGTGCGTGATATTTGGACTTAAAAACCTAAACTTGAGGTCTCGCGCTCGGCGTAAACGCTCTTAAGGAGTTTTACCTGTCTGTAGGTATCTCCTGTACAGATATTTAAAGAAACTACAAAATGTTATTAAATTAAAAATGTCTTAAAAAACAGCTATTTATTTAAATATTCATCACTCTCATCATCACTATCATCAAATGAAGCACGCAATCTGAGCCACCACTTGATGATGGCAAACTTTTGTACCATTGAATTAGTTCCTGAGGTATTTGACCAGCATTGCACAGTTTGACAAGGTCTCCTTTTTTGCTGCAGACAAAGGTAGCAAATTGTGACGTGTGACAGACGAATGATGTTATTCAAAGAATGATGTCTGGCAATGCGGCTAGCGCTCCGTGCACAGGACTGCCAGAGGTGGCCGTGGGTTTTTCCCGATGCGCCACAACGACAATGATAGGGCAGATACTGGGGGCGCCAAGACGCAGGGCAGTGTCCAGGCGAAAAATACTGCGGTCTAGCAAAGTACCCGTGTTCAATGAGGGTAGACTGTAACCAAAGACCCGACTCCCATCTGCCTACAGCTAAAAAGCTGGCACGCTCTGCGGAACAAGAAGACGTGTTGATAAGGTTATTTCGCAACAGTTCGCAGAGGGGCCCGTCCCAAAGCTTTTGGGAGGAGGTGTTGGCTGAAAGATCAGTACACGGGCAAAGATATCTCGGACATCAGTCTGTACGAGATTGGTATGGCTCTCAAGCAGCTTAGGAACAGCAAGGCATCGGGTGCTAACGGAATTACGGCAAAGTTTCTAAAAGCAGGCGAAATACCGGTACTCGCAGCTCTTTAGAAACTATATTATAATTCCGTCGTACTGGAGGTAGAACGCCAGAAGTGTGGCATGAAAGTGTGGTTGTGTTGTTCTATAAGAAGGGCAACAAGACCCTACTAAGGAACTGCAGACCCATATCACTTCTAAGTCACGTTTATACGCTGTTCTCGAGAGTTTTAGCTAATCGTCTCGCACGCAGGTTTGATGACTTCCAGCCAATTGCACAAGCCGGATTCCACCTGGATTCCACGCAGGCATCAAAAAGGAATTAATTGACGTTCGTTCCAGTATTTTGCTAATAAGTGGTAGGGAGGCATGGAACAAGGACAAGAACGCTCGGAGGGAAACGTCAGTAGTTTTACGGATACCCAGGCCATCGAATCTAAATATTGTAAGTGATGCTTGGGTCCAAGAGCGGTCGTAGAAGTTAATGTTTAAAATGGAAGAGAGTGCAAGTTTTAAGGTGCTATCTAAGCTGGCAAGAAGGTTAGGGAACTTCCACTGCTGACAACACCGCAAGACATACGACTGTTAATTTTGAAAAGGCGGACTAATGTATCATTAAAATTTTGTAATTTTGATGTTATAAAATTTTGGAAGGAATCACACCAATGACCTTTTATATATAGACTAGTTACACCTGAACAAATTGCATTTAAAAATGGCAAAATTGTTTCTATGACGTAATCACGTCGAAAGGGAAAGAAAATAAATGCAATCATATCATTAGCCTATTGTTAAAAAGAGATAAACATATATTTTAACTTTTGTATACTCTTTAAGGTAGTTGAGTTGACCAATGAGCTCATTGAATTTATGTGCCATCGCGGCTGCCATTATTTTCTCTCTTTCACTCTTACAGAAACGTCTCTCTCTTACATAGTACACGCGTCTCACTCATGCATATCGAATTGGCAACAAGGCAAATGTCCTCACTAAATGAAAACTTCTATTTTAAATTTATTTTTACAATAATTACGAGTGAAATCACAAAAAATCTTGTTTCATGGTTGCAGTATAATTTTTACAATTTCTGTGTACACAGGAAGGCCTTTTATCCAAATAACAACTCAAAACTTATAACGGTAACGATCGTATTGACGTGACAATGACTGACGTGTGACTAAATGAGGTCCAGACAAATACCTGGATTTGTTCTAGTCACTACGGAGGGCAGGCAACGTATCTACACATATAATATCATTGAATCACACACGTTTATGTATACTTTGGTTGCAATAAAATTGACAAACTTTAATTTTATTGACACCCTTTATAACTTTAATAGGTACGAGTATTTACAAGTTCATTATTCTGTTTTTAAGCTTCTTTTAATGATAAATCTATCATTAATTTACCCCTTGAATTATTTTTATTATTAATTCTCTAATAATATTCACTTTTCTCTTAAGTATCGAACGAAAAGCCGCGAAACGAATTATACTGACATTGACATTAGTGACGTGCGGTAGTTGCCAGCTTCAATACGTTGCCAGCACAATGTCATTAAGTACAGAATGAATTTTACCTGCCAGTAATTTTGTTCATAGTAGTAGTTAGTGACAATTTAAATGTCACTAACTACTACTATGAACAAAATGACAAGAATGGGGAAGTATGTTCTTAGTGACTTTTTCTTGCAAACGGTTAAGCTAAAATAATAAACTTAGTGTAAAAAAGTAATTTTCCTAAAAATTGTACTTAGTGAGTTTTTCTCGTCACCCCACGATGGTGGCGTGAACTCAAAATCGAAATACACTTTTCCACTTGCAATATTTGCCGGCGTATTGAATTCTGGAGTTGCGTAATATTTTCCACTGATAATTGCTCCTTGCTCTTTTAAACTTGCTAGATAAGAATTTACCCCTTCAATCACATAATCTATATAAGTTTTGGTAATACACACATCAAAAGTGTCTAGGGATCAACATATATTTTTGCAATAACTTTTCTCCTGATTGATATTAATTAAAATTTTCTTTAAGGATTCATCAAATAAAGTGTTTTCGTTTGTCTACAGTAACGATAAACCAAGTCACCTTTGCATTAATAAAGAAATTTGCCATTTTCCTAATAAAGGGATTTTTGACATTTGAACCACTAACATTAAAGTTCGAAAAAAAGACTGAAATAACAGTTTTCTTTAAAATTTTATTGGGTAACTTAAACAATTAATAATCCGTGTTTCTACCGCGAACACTAACAACACAAGAACATCGGTTTGGCATACTCAAAATGAGTTCATCCAAATCACGCTGTGGAATGGCCGCCCATGTTCGTTGCAACAACAAAAAAAGGTCTTCTTGCGACTGGATACCCTCCATATTCGGCAGAGCTCTTCTCTGTAGCATATCCCATGCATGCTCAATCGGGTTCAAGTCTGGCGACTGAGCAGGCCAGGGCATGACATTGATGTTAGCTGCGGCGAGAGTCTGTCTTACAACTCTTGCGGTGTGCGGTCGTGCATTATCATGCATTAACTGAAATAAGGGACCTATTTGCACTTGTAGAGGAACGATGACGTCTGATACAATCGTCTCAGCATAAATTTGAGCGTTGAGGTTGCCTCTGATCCAAATCAACTGAGTTCTTCCGCCGATCCAAATACCCGCCCATACCATGATGGTTCCACCACTATAAGGATGGACTTCCTGGCAGGATTTTAATCGCTGTTGGCGTCCAGGGGTTCTCCAGTGTCGTATACGTCTTGTATCCGGTCTCATACCAAAACGAGACTCATCAGAAAAGCACACGAAACGCCATTGTTCTTCTGCCCAATTTCTGTGTACAAGAGCCCATTGATATCGAATCCTACGATTGTGCATTGCTATAGGTGGTACCCTTAGCGGTCTTCGGGAATGAAGGTTCACTTCATGCAAGCGGTTTCTGACTGTTTGGTCGCTAATTAAGTTCCCTGAAGAGTGATGAAGCCTCACGGCTAACATCATGGCGGTTATTGTTGGAGCTCTTCGAGTTGTGATTTGAATGTATCGGTCTTGTCTCCGTGTGGTGCAGCGATACAGTCCTCCATGGCGCTCAGCCACGGTACCAGTGCTTCGGTAACGTGTCCAAAGTCGACTGATAACACTCTGACTTGTATTCAGAGCTAAAGCCACAGTACGTTGCCGGGAACCAGCTTCTATCATTCCCACGGCTCTGAGCATTTCTTCCCTGCTTAAATGACGTCGCCACTCCATAATAACGTTGGTTTTAATCAGTAGTAGGGAAACAGTAGCACTAATAATGTCTTCAATGCGTTGTATGTTTTTATAGGGAAAATATTGACAGCTGATTTTCATCTTTTACTAGAAATTGATTGAAAGTTCCTGTTTCAAATTATGAAATGCACCAAAAAGAATCCATATAAATTTATAAAATCATAAATTTATTACAAAGCCACATCTCAATCTCAAGAAATCCGCATAAAAATGCTTGATCCCTAGACATTTTTGATGTGTGTATTTCGATCAACTGCCCATAGATGAGCTCGAAGTAAGCTGTGTCATTAATAAGATCTGCAGTCCTTCTCACCGACATAAAAGCCCATTTTGAGTCTTTTGAACATGTTCTATTTCCCCAAAGCCTAAAGCCATTTTGAGTCATTTGAACATGTTCTATTTCCCCAAAGCCTATAGCCATTTTGATAAATTATCGTTGTTACCTCATTTTCATTTAAATGGTTTGCTCTACAATTTGTATTACCGAGCGTAAAATCAATAGGCCTGCTCGTGCCAACAATACCGTTTATTTCTTTATTTGAAGGTGAGTGCCAAAATCCTTGTTCGCTGTCTATTTTAGCTATTAAACCTGCTACAAAAGAACTTGCTGGCCAGATTTCTTCTTTTCCTTCAATAAGTACCTTCACCCATGGATCAACTACGTAAACTCTTGAGCTGCGTACACTTTTTCTCCATCTTATTGCTTCTTCATCATTAGTGTTTGGTCCATCCGCTACTATTATGCTTCTCAGCTTTTCTGCTATAGGAATTAATGCTGCAACCACTAGATTTTTGCCATCTTCTGGTAGTTGGCGAGTAAATTGAGGTGCAATGAGTATTCTTGGCGCAACATGAACTATACTTTCACTGCTGAGGAATGCTTGAATCCCTTGATACTCTCCAGTCTCTTTATCAACTCCACCGATTATACTTTGAATAGTTTCACTTTCTTTGAGCTTTGGATCGCTGTTTTTCTTCCTTCAACTCGAATATCTATTACTGTTGCACCAATTTGTGTAAAGATAGAGCTTATTACTTGTGGAAGGGTACCTGTTCTACCAAGCTTCGCAGCCTCTTTTAAGCTTTCTGCTATCAGTACTGGTTTATTCAGTGGAAATTTTTGCTCATCATCTTCGGATGCAGTACCAATTACACCTATCACTGATGATTTAGCTGTACGTACTGCTCTTGCCCCTGGGGTTACTTCAATAACATTTACACCATGTAAAAACTCTTCAGCCATTTCTTTGCATTTTTTGTTTACAATCATCTAGCAAAGTTTGCAGTTCTTCTTTACTTTGAGCTTCACCGATTTCCCTTTCAGCTATATCCACCAATTCTTCACATTTAATTATTGGTTTTACTGCTTTTTTCACTTTTTTTCTCGATTATTCTTGCCATTTCAATAACCGTAATACCACGGACTTTGGCTAAAGGTTCTATAATTTCTGCATCTTTTTCATCTATAGATTCTGGTGCTGCTAGAATGCTTTTTGCGGCTTTTTCTTGTATTTGATACGATTTAGACTTCTGGTGAAAATGCCCTGCATATTGGTTAATATGGCTATCATAATAAAAACGCATACTATTAAGTACAGAAGACTTCGCATTATCCAGTAACTCCTTTTGTATATCTTCTTTAGTACGCTGAGCAATTTCTCCTCCTTCGATTAATCGATAACTCTTTTGCCAATCAAAGTTCTCTGGCGCTTCATACCAATCATTCCCAGCTGGCTTGCTTTCAAGCGTTGTTGTTTCTACTTGTTTATCATTCTGAAATCTAATGTAGATAGACATTCTTTGTTACCTCCAGAGTTCATAAGTTTCAGATAACCCAGGACATTGCCAAGCTTTTAGGGTTCTCTCTACATCTACTTCAAGCCCCGTGGTTAGAAAATTGCTACGTGTGTTATATATTCCCCTTTGGATAAATTGACCATAGTTGTATACATAATTTGATGCAAGCATACCTTGACTGACTTGTGTTCTAGAACATAGGTAAGATGATGTGTAAAGTAATATTGCAACTGTTTTTCCTGCTGGAATTTCCACATTACCAGATCCAGCTAACTTGCTATCAGAACTCGTGTATTGGTAAACATTTTTCCATACTATTTTTGAAATACTTGATTTATTAGAATTAGTATTATCTGGTGTTCCCACAAATAGTCCTGCACCACCATACTCCGTACTAGAATACGATGATCCAACAAATTCTATTGTTTTATTTATGTTCACATTGGTTGTATTTTTACAAATACTACTCCAAGTGCAGCATACCAGAAAAACTATTTGTGTATAACTCACCGTAAATAAATGTTACTTTATTTCCCTCTATAAAATAGAGTTGTCTTGGCCGATAAAAACTAACGTAATCTGTATCGTATGTATGGCTACCTGCTAGTAATTGCAGCATATAGTCTGTTTTTGTTATATCACTGCTCCACTTTCCAAGCTCTGTTGTAAAAGTTCCGTGGCCAAAGTAATTATTTTTTCTGCCAAGTACACCAAACAAGAAAGGTAATGACCCTGGTTCAACCATATTCCTCTTTTTCACTTCTCTCATAATTGATGAACTGCTAGGCACATCATTGATGGAGTTAAATTTGGTTGTCAGTGTTTTTAGTTGGTCTTCCCTGGTTTTTATTTCCTTCATGATCGATGAACCACCTGGCACATCATTAACAGCACGAAAGTTATCCACTAAACCTTTAAGACCATCTTTATGATCATTGCCAACACTATTTATTGCCGCAATATTGATATTTTTACGAGTATCAAGTAGCGATATATGTGAATCTGATGATGCTTTTAAAGTGTTTAAGGAACTATTCCTAAGCTTGTTGATTTCACTTACAGATTCTGTTTTTGCTACAGTTATGGCCGATATAGAGCTTGCTTTATTGCTGTTTATGTCACTTAAGTGCTTTTTTGCACTATCAAAAAGTTCTTTTAGTTTACCATCTGTCATCTGTACAATTTCAGAAACCGAACTTTTGTCGACTATCAATTCCAATGCTTTAGCAAGATATGCTTATTGATCTGGTGTACTATTTGCTGCTAAATCCTTAAGCCTTCCTTGTAGTACATCAATTATTTCTTTTATTGTGGTCATTTGCACAACTCTAGAAAAAGCTTTTTTATCTGCTATCAATTCCAGCGATTTTGAAAGATATGCCAATTGATCAGGTGTGATAATTACTGCTTAATTCTTTATCCTTTGGTGTAATGCTTCTTTTGCTTCTTACATTCCCAAAAATTCAAAAAAGTTTCAAAATCTAAATCGTTCAAAATTATTTTTAAGTTCATCTTCTCTCTCACTCATATCTTCATCTATTTTTTCTATCGCTTTGCGAATACGTACTACATCTTCCACCGCAATATTTTCTGGATGAGGCAGTGGATATCCTCGTTTGTTTTGGTCATTTGGCATTGATTTAAGTAATAATCACTCGCAAATTTTTCACTTTTGGCCGATAGACAACAGTTCAGCTAAGCACTAATTTTACCCTTGTCTCATTACCATTAAAATTTGATAGCACGTGAGTTCTTTCCACCCAATTTTTCTCCTATTGATTTTCCTGATGTTAAATTTACTAATTGCCATTTTTCTCTCTCTCCCTCGTTTTTCTCTACATAAGTTTTAACGACTGCAGTGCCAGGTATTAGCGTATCATGGGTAATAGTAATCTTGTGTTAGAACCTGCTGTAATACTTCTTGTAACATAATCTCCAGACTCTGAAAGATTACCCATACCTAGCTGTAACCCAGGATATAGCACTGGACTTTTCTCTTGCCTTCCTTTTAGGCTTGCTTTTACAGTTAATTCCCCATTTATTCTTTCACGCAGCGCTAATGGCAAATTATCAGACAAAAAGTTTTCTTTTCCTTCTTCATCTGTCAAGATAAATTCTACATTGCTATCAAATGCTACTTTTTTGACGTTCGTTAAAACAATTAAATCTGAAGTATTGTTTGCAGTAACTTTTCCCAGATCAATAACGTGAGAATTTTCGCTAAATTTTGCAGCTAGTAATCGAAACGTTAAATCTAAATTTTGATGTGGAGTCCAGGTGCTTGCATTGCTTGATGAAAGTAATACTCCTACTTGATATGGTTAACTTGTTACCCAACCGCTATTTACTGCATCATATTTGCAAAGTTCTGCTATTTATACTGCAGTATCTGCATAATCGGTAAGTAATACTATTGCGTACTCTTGTCCTGCATGGCAAAACACTGGTGCCCAAGTCATACGTGTTGCTGTGCCATCTATCTTTATATCTTTTGGCTCAATATAGCTTTCAGCAATGACAGTCTGTGAGGGCGTTCCCACTGCTGTTTCTCTAATCTGCACAACAACACGTTTTTTGCCTTTATTTACAAACCATAGCTCCACGCCTCCTATGTGTCTGCTCTCATTTAAAGTAAATGTTTGTGCTAAAGGATCAACTCGTCTTGCTGCGATAACTCTTCTTCTTTCTTCTATAGTAATAGTTTTTTACCAGTATAAGTTGCTTATCCATAGCTTCCTATATCTCCATAATACTGTACCAATTTAGTACCAGCTGGAATATTTGCTGGGATCTTTATCTTTCCCTTTAATTTTCCCTGGTTGTTAGCTGTTTACATCTTTTTTACGCTGTAGGTTGAATAGTTATTCCGTCAAATTTTATCTTTTAAGCTTCTCACACTAGGCTCAAAACCTTCAATCTCAAAATTCTGTACTGCTTCTCTCATAAATTCAGCTTCATAAGTAATACTTGACATCAGCTCTGTTGTTTCTCTAGTATTAAATACTCTGGTTACTGGACTTTTCCAATTCGTGGTAACCTCTGTCCAGTAATCTATATTTTTATTTAGAGTAATTTTTGCCAGGACTGGGTCAAAAGCTTGATACGGATTAATGTTTTCTCCCTTAGTCTGTAAAAGCTGCTCCAGTACCGGCTTCTTCTACCTTCTACTTAGGATGGATCTCCTGATAAACGTTCCAAGCCTCTTGATACTTACATTGTTTGAGTAATACTTGAGCTATAAGATTTTGAGTTATCAAAGTATATAGATTACTTGGACCTAATACCTCTTTTCTCTTATAATAAACGCCCTCTAAAACGTTTAAAGCTTCTTGATCGTCACCTTTTTCACAAAGCACTCTCGCTATATTATTCTGAGTGGTTAAGGTCTCTGGATGATCTTTTCCTAATATTTTTTTTCTCTTTTCAAAAACATCTTTGAATTTTTTTAAAGCTTGATGTTTTTATTGTCTAAACAATACCGCAGCCATATTATGTTGAAGAGTTAAGATGTTTGGGTGATCTGTCTCTAATATTTCTTTCTCCCTATTGAAAACTTCCTGATAAATGTTAACAGAGCTCTCATATCTACCTTGCCTATCTAATGTTCTAGCTACATTGGACTGAGTAGCTAATGTATTGGGATGATTTGGTCCAAATGTTTCTTTTTGTTTTTGAAATGTATTATTGAACATGCTTTAAAGCCTCCTGATATCTACCAAGCTCTAGCAAGGTTAGAGCCATATTATTCTGAAGAGCTAAGGTGTTGAGGTGATCAGAGCCTAATATTAATTTACTCTCCTGATGCACTTGTTGATAAATTTCCATAGCCTCTTGATACCTACCACTTGTACTTAACACAACAGCCACTTTACCATAAGCAGATAGAGTATTTAAATGTTTTAAGCCTATTGCTTTTTTTTTAATAAGCCTACAGCGTTTCTTCCAAAGGAAATAGCCTCTTCGTATTTCACATCATCCTTTAGTCTATCAATCATTTGACTGGGTAGCCAACTAAACTCCTTTAGCAATGCTTGATTTGTACTTACATTCTTCCACAAACAGATAAGTTTATCTACAACATCGCTCGAACTTCTAGTAATATCATGTAATTTAGCCATCTCTATATTACTCTTAGTAGCTAAGGTACTTGGGTGATCAGACCCTAATATTTCTCTCTGTTTATGATAGGCAGTATTAGAGATATCTAGACTATCTTGATCTTTACCTTTTATCAGAAGTATCATTGCTATTTCAATACTTACTTTTAAAGCCTCTGGATGGTCTTGTCCTAAAGACTTATTTAATTTTTTAAGGGTTTCTTGAAGAACTTTTAGGCACTCATCATATTTATTTTGTCTAAAAAGTACTTATGCTATCAGCTCAATAATAACTTGAGGTTATTAAGGTAGTAAGATGATCTGAACCAAACACTTTTCTTCTCTTGTCAAAAACTTCATTTAGAACATCCAAAGATTTTTGATATTTACCTAGCTCTAGCAGTCCCATGTTGTGTTGAGTAGTGAGGGTACTTGGATCATTTGGACCTAGTATTTCTTTCTGTTTTTTATAAACTTCTTTCAAGATATCTAAAGCATCATTGTACTTACTTTCTTGTTTAGCAAGAATGACTGACATGCCTCCTTGAGTAAGCAAAGTATGTGGGTGTTTTATTCCTAATATTTCCTTTCTCTTTACAAAAACATCTTTATAGACAAGAAGAGCTTCTTTATTTCTACCTAAATTAGAAAGGGCGAATGCAATATTGTGTCGGATAGCTAAAATATATTTATCGTCGGGTTTTTCCATCTCCTTAAGTTTTTTTTATATACTTCTTGGAAGATATCAAGAGATTCCTGATATTTACCACAACTTGATAGCATTAAAGCCATATTATTTCTAATCTTTAAGGTATCGATATGATCTACTTCTAGAGAATATTTAAGTAAATCGCATTGTCTTTTTGCAAATAGATAGGATTCTCTATGTCTGCCAACATTATCTAGAGTACCCACTATAGTATTTGGTAAATCACTAAATTCTTGAACTAATTCTCCTCGATATTCACTCACATGATCCCAGGTAGATATAGCATGATCCAGGTTACTTGAGTTTATACTATCCTGACACAACAACATTAGAGCTTTTTTCAATATCTCTCCTTCTTTTTTCTGTTTTTCTAGGCTTTTTCTTATTATTTTTTGAACTTTGTAAATATGATCCATAAGAAGTTATAGGATAGAGATATATACTATGCAAAGATTGAATCTTATCAAAAATCAGAGACCTTGTATAAGTTTAGAGCACAAGCTTGGAGTTTATTAATCTTATCATTTTCGATACTAATTGGTAGTATATCATATGCTGATAGAACAATAGTATCTTCATGTGATGAAATACCTTCGGGTTATAAGGGCAAAATTTTTAAAATTAAGACTGATTTGCCCGCTGAACCAAGTAATAAAGAAAGGCCGTAGGAATACATATCATTTAAAGATGAACCACAGGAATACGCCTATACAATCTTAAAGTATATATATGATGGGAATATCGATTGTGATTTTGATTTACATTGTAATAAGATTGCTAATTGGTATCATGCACCATGGATGCATTATGGAGTAAATGGTAAAGAATTTATTAATGGTTTAACGAGAGAAAGATTCTTTAAGCCCGTTGAATTACATAGCAATCAAAAATCCATGATACAAAATTGGGCAATTTCTATTATTAATGAGCAAGGAGCATATACATATGGACAGGTATGGAAAGATATAAACAATCCTGATATTACCAAAGGGAAATTCTTAGATGGTACAGTAAGCACAAAATTAGTATTTACAGAAACAACGGATAAGAATATTCCAACTCTTAAAAATATAATAGGCGGCATTACGTCACGTACGTCAGAAAAAAAAAGTTTTTTCTAGTAAACATTTTATCCTATATTTATATAGCATTGTGAATGCAAAATTTTAATAATAAAGATATTTATAAGCAATTACGTTTTTATCGATTGTTAAATACTTGCAATAGTATTTCTTTCGACTGTGAGGGTAGACTTCACAGTGACGTAATACCGCTGGCTTGCAGCGTAAATCAAACTACTAGGAAAAATTCAACGAGTCTTCTGGGGTCTCGGTAGCTCAGCGGAGTGGACCGGCAATCCAAAGGTCGTGGGTTCGAATCCCACTCGAGCTTCCTAAGACTGGTTGATTTTTTCTAGTAAACATTTTATCCTATATTTATATAGCATTGTGAATGCAAAATTTTAATAATAAAGATATTTATAAGCAATTACGTCTTTATCGATTGTTAAATACTTGCAATAGTATTTCTTTCGACTGTGAGGGTAGACTTCACAGTGACGTAATACCGCTGGCTTGCAGCGTAAATCAAACTATTAGGAAAAATTCAACGAGTCTTCTGGGGTCTCGGTAGCTCAGCGGTTAGAGCAGTGGACCGGCAATCCAAAGGTCGTGGGTTCGAATCCCACTCGAGCTTCCTGAGACTGGTTGATTTTTTTTCTAGTAAACATTTTCTTATAGTTGTCATGTCATCATTATCATTTTCCCTATTCCGTATACAAGCCTTATTCTGGTAGTTAGCCGATTGCAGACTAAAACAAAGTGGCGTTTTTGCAAACTCTGGATTCCACGCTGATGATAGTTTGTGACCATCTTCCCGATTGAAATTGTTCGGATGTTTCTTAATTTCAATCGCTTCACGCACTACTCTTGAATAAAAGTGGCGATCTTTGGAGAGGACTTGCGTACGATGAAATTTGATCTAATGATTTGCGCCTCTTTCAAGTAAATGCTCCGCAATGGCTGATTTGTTAGACTGGCGGTTTTTCACAGCCGCAATATGTTCTTTGACCCTCTCATGGATAGTCCGTTTTGTCTGGCCTATGTAGGAACTACCGCAGCTGCAGTCTATCTTGTATACGCCTGGTGTTTGAAGTGGCAAAACATCCTTTGGGGAGCCCACAATGTTGTTGACCTTTATGCCTGTAGTATATATTGTCGGTATCGAGTACTCGCGTAATATGTGGCCGATCTTGTCCGTGACTCCTTTAACATAAGGCATATAGGCTGGTTGTCTTCTAACTTCGGGATGTTTGTCACTCTTAGTCGGCTGCTTCCGTAGTCGATTCACTCGAAAAATAGCTAATGCCTTAAAGAGAATCGATGACGCAGTGGATGACGTTCTGTTTTGCAAATTTGCGTAGGTCGAGTAATTGATGGTGACCAGTAAGCGACCTCGGCGAACATTGCTTAACTTTCGCGATCGAAAACCTTGACATTTTATGAACCTACGGTCACCCATCCCTTTGGCGACCTCGACGAACATTACTTAACTTTCGCGATCAAAAACCTCGAGACTTTAAGAACTTACGGTCACCCATCCCCTTGACGACCTCGGCGAAGATTGCTTAACTTTCGCGATCGAAAACTCGAGATTTCTATGTACCTACGTTTTAGTAACAGAAATAAAGTTTAATTTATTAAGAATTTGCATACACTTACTTACCTCTAAACCTTCTTCAATAATTGAATCAGATTCCGAAAATTCATCGTCATCATCGACGCCTTCCAAAATGCGAAGAAGTTCAATTAAATCGCTTATGTTGTACTGCACTACTTTCCTCACTATGCGCTTATGACGTCATCAGGCTATCGTCTATCCATGACCACGGGGCGCCCAGAGAACTGATTATTGATGACGCGCTAGGGATGCGCCAGAGTTGCCATATTGGATTTATTAGGTAAAGTTGATTTGACGATTCTTTATTCATGTAGCTGAGCTACGGTACGCTATGGTAGTGTTACTTTTCTTACATTTCATTTTATTAAAATAGCAATAATAATAAAATAAAATAACACGTTTTAGTTGAATTTTTAATAGGTTATTTACATTAAAACTACCTTCCGCAGTACAGCACTAGCGGTCAAGAGTAGACGACTTTGGCGTGTTGAACA